>JANSTP010267370.1:0-20096 GCA_025330745.1 Cladonema radiatum | reverse complement strand
TTTGCACGAAATATCGGATTTTCTTATTCCGAAATACTGGCGTCATTAATAGGAAAAGATTGAGAGGAATTCTGGAACGGATTCCGAATTTTAAGATTGCTACAAAGAAATTTTGACGACGGCGAAAGCAATACTCTCACTTTCGTGAGAGAATTACCCCAATCTTGAATGTTAAATACAATAATGCTATAATGGTTATAATGTAATTTCATGCGTGAAAGATTATAAACAACTTGTGCGCGTTTATCAAAATTCAATTACAAAAAACAATTTTTCAGATATAATTTTTTCTTCACTATTTCTAGACCCTTTTTTCCTTTTAGGGTCAAGCTCAATGTCTACCCAACAAAGCTTTTTTCCAATAAATGACTTCTTTATTTTGGTTTGGAATCTTTGGAAGAACTTTTAAAATAAAAGTAATTTCAAAAGATATTTTCAAAAGCTTGAAATAAAGAAAATTACAATTTTCAAAAGGGGTCTGAGATTAGTGATCCAAAGCTTTTTTATCAAAATTTTTATTGTAGAAGAGGTGTAATACACATCTACTATCTATGTGAAAATTTTTAATTCGATAGCGCTGATTCGAGATATTTAAAAACTAAGATTGGGGTAATTTTTCTATACACTAGATGACATCACAAACTCTTCAACATCTTAGGGAAATTCCCTATGCGACAAATCTTTAAACTCAAATATCTCGAGAACAAAAAGACAAATTGAGATAGAATAAAAACTGGTGTTCATCATTTTCTCTCCTCTCTTATATGAATGCAACTTATATTTTCGCCTTGGAACCCCTTGAAAGTTTGGCTGAATAAGTTAAAAAAACTATAATTAGAAATGGCTGTGCACCATATATATACCTTACAATCTTGGCTTCGCTAGTTTTTATAAAATCTCACTTAAAATCCATCAAAAAATATGGTTACTTTTTCTATTACCATCCTCTAATCGGTTCAGGTCACGTTTTCCTAACATTAAAAAAACTCATTCATACTCCTTGATCGCAATGGATGCTATAAGTTTGTTACGAATAAAACAGGATGATTTGTTCAAAAAGCTAAGATATTCATGTTGAGATGGAAATACACTATTCTTATAAAAAAAGCCTGTATTCGAATTTTTAATTTTTTAATCGGTTTTGTCAAGAGAAATTCTATATTATGAAACGTTTTTCACCATTCGGGGAGTGTAATTTTTTAATGTGTAATAGACGTACAGAATACACTCTTCACAAATCTCTTCTCTTAAAGTCCTGAACTGATGATTTAACAATTAAAGAGGCACTATCATATTTTTTTTTTATTCTTTAGATGCAATCTATGGCTGATGCTTACTTCAGAAAAATAGTTCTTTTTTTATAAAAGTACTTACTTGGGCCAAAAATGGTGGAAATATATCTCGCCGAATATTATTTTTAAGGCAAGGCGCACTCAAGTAAATTTACTTGAGTACGCCTTGTTTTAAGGTGAAAAATAACATAGTCGGTTTTTCGATCACTTTACTTTCGTCATGATGTTTCCATGGTAATTTTCTTCTTCACTATAAGTGAAATATTTTGATGTCAAAGGTCAAGTCAAATGAATAACATTTTTTTTTCCTCTTCATAAAAGAAATATTTTCTTTTGAAAATAGTATTACAGGGACGTCTCACTTTTACCGATTTCTTTCAACGAAAACAGTCGTTTTTTTCGGGAAAAGGGTCATTTTCCCCTATTTTCAAATGGAATTCTGCGTAAAAAAATATTTTTCCAAATACTATTAAAGCCAAGTATTTCAGTCGGTAAATTAGAAAAAATCTGATAGTGCCTCTATTGATATTGTGTAAAAGCTATGTCCGACAAGTGAGGACCTCCGTAATAAACAATTGGAAAATAAAAACAATTTTAATGCCATAAAATAGTAGCAGTCATTGAACGATACATTGATAGTTTAAATAAATTAAAAAGCTACCTTGCTATGTCAAAAACAACAACAGCAATAACAAAACAAAAAGTCAAACAAATCGTGCTGAAATAAGAAAAAAAAACGTCAGCACGTCATATCTGCAGTCAATCTACCCCCTATTATAAAATATACAAAAAATAACATAATAAATTTTTAAAACGTTTCATCAATTTTTTTAGTCACTTGTTAGGTTTCGCCCTTTTCCACTTGGTGGTGTTGTACCTCTCATACGCAGATCAATATCCAGTGTTTTGTTTTCAGTGTTGTTAGGCGGTGATGATTTGCATGGCCTAATTGGACATTCTTTTTTACCTTTCGGCATTGGTCCTATTTTTCTTGGTCGCATCAATGGCTTCAATCGCTTTGGTAAGCTTTTCGAAATCTAAACATCGAACTGAAGATAGGTAACTGTTTGTACTGAGGATATTTCAGATATCTAACTATATTTACTATCTTTTTACTATATTTTCTATCTTACTATCTTAGATAAATTGATTACTCCAGCTCTGGATTACTTTCAAAACACTTGCAATTGCTACAGCTGATATTTCAGGCCATTTAACAGAACAAAACAAGCTACTAGTCAAGTTCAATCTCAAAATTTCTCATAACTGTTAGTCCTTTCTGTGTTCAATTTACTTTCAGTTTTGGTGAGGGCAAGAAACAGCTTCTTTCGCCAATCTCTTTTATAAAGGCTTTGTCGGAGAACAACTTTTTGCGGTTTAGAGGTTTAGACTTAAATTTATTTGTGGGAATATTTTTATATAGGGGCTAACTGCCACAGTTTGCGCTCATCAAAATCGAAATATCAAAACAATTTAGTCTTTGTTGGATATGCCTATCTCCAAGTTTAGTCATTTACCCAATTTAATCACTCCAATTTATTTGGTTCAAAAAGCAGACAAAAAAACTAGGTAACGTAATTTACTTTTTTTCAGATATTTTGTTTATTTTCCAGAAAACCTTTTAAATATTGCTGATATTTTTCATTAACTATAAAAATATCTGTAATTTGAATAAGCATGAACATCACAACAAGTTTGGTGGTTGAGGTGGCTCTTACATACACAATAAGTTCCTAAGGGTAATTTATGAAATAAAAAACTAACTTTTGCGAAATAAGCTTTTTGAATAGATAAAGATGCTCGCTTTACTACATAACTTTGATTGTCTGCAGTATAATCAACGTTACCATGCGAGCTAACTTTCCTGGAGAAGTTTTACCCTACTTTAATTTAACCGAGCAATCATTTTCATTCAGCTTTCCAGTGAATTTTCAATGATTAGTCTATTTTTTCAGTTCTTTCAGAAACAAATATAGAAAATGTAAACGAAAACCCGAGGTTAAAATTAGCCTTCCCAAGTATTTACTTATGGAATTTCTCTATAAAAAACTTTACGAAGGTATTCTCTAAATACTTTGTAACAGAAGAATACTTATAGAAAAATAACTATTTATGTCACTAAATAGCAATTATTGGGCCAGATATATGATTCCACTAATCGAGCTAAAACAATTTAGACTTGTTGAAACATATCCACTGGACCATAAAGACTGATTCAGCTGAATGCAATCTTGACTTAAACAAGCTCTTACTTATTAAGCCTATACTAAAAGAAGTATTTAGTTTTAGGAACTATTATCTTTGTAAATTAAATACCTTATATTTAAATGAATGGAACATTATGCAGTTTTCCGCATTCCATAACGCCATTGAAATTTTGCCATCAGTTTGAAAAGCTGTTTTTGTTCGTAAAACATTCTTGTCTTGGAGAGAAACTTCAAACTCTGGTGGTGTGAAAAGTAGTTTCATGGAATAATAAGTTTTTCTACCTACCTGGGAATATTCAAGAAACATTTTGAAGTCAAAGGCACATTCATAAACCAGATGTAAGTACTGAAAGTCCTTTTAGAATCTTTCCGAAATCTTGCATTTAACTTTTGTTTTCATTTTTGATCGTAGAATCATAAACTGACTTCAGATGACTTTGAACACCCTTGACTCAGTGGCCCACTGAGACTTCCGAAACTCAATGGGCTAATAAAAATCCATACTTTTTTCAGTGGGCTGCCCAGAAAGACCAAAAATTTCGGCGGGCCAGCCAGTGGGCCGGATCTCAGCGGGCCACTGAGTCAGGGGTGTCTTTGATAAAACTGCATCAGTTAATTTTGGTTAAACCGAACAGATGGTTGAAATCAATTAACCCAAGAACGTATTAGAGCGCGACAGTATTTATCATGGCAATTCCTTGTAAGCAAATCACATCTGAGAAAAGCACATCCCAAATCAATATTTGCTTATAATAAATTAACAGCAATAAAAAGTCGTTTAATGTTGTTTTTAAACTGTCACTATTGCTGTTTATGTTTATCTAAAATCTCGGAAAATCTATTAAGTTCTTGAAACTTTGTACCACTTACATCTCATTATTAGGTGCTCAAATTCCGTCTGTGCTATTTTTATTCTAAGAAAAATATTTATTTTACTCAAATGAGCTAAATTTGAATTATTACCAATGTCTTTACATTTCCAGTTTCGAATAAATTCCCCCGAAAATCCCCCCACAGAGCCTTAGATATATGACAACTGACATTGCACAAACCCTCAGCAATCAAAGAAGGTAGTACGCTGCCGTAAAAAAGAAGATAATCTAAAAAATAACTGCTCCAGCTTGACCTTATTATGTACAGTTTTACTGTTAACTGCTTACAAACACTTTACCGTTATTTATTTTGGAGAACAAAAGAATCATGAAATTAGATAATGCATTAATGATAACTTATGAAAGAAACTTCAGCTAGCTATAATAACTTGTTGATCAACCGTTGTAATGTCGCAAGCTTCAAAAGTGCCCTTAACTAAAAAGAAAATTATTATCTTGATTATCTCTGCAAGTAGAGCCTTCAGTTTGGTCTCGTTGCAAAGGAAATGTAATGTTGGACTTAGGTGTACTGAAACAGCGCACCTGGGCGCTTTCTATGAGTGACGAAAGGGCGCACCCAAAAATCTGGATGTTGTCGGGATTCCTCCTTTAAGAGCTAATAAAATCATTGAAGCAAACTGATTGTATTAAAAACTAGACAGTACTATGAGTTTTAGGTACCCCACTGGGCCACTGAGACAGGGATATAGCTAATGCTGTAGTAAGTCATTAAAAAACCTATTCAAGGCCATGAGGGTCTAAAAAACGTGCATTTTTATCATAATTATTTTAAATGCCAAATATTCCCAAGAGCTTGAGACAAATGTATGAATTTGAAAAGACTTACCCATATGGAATCTGAAATTATTAAAACAGTAACTAGCAATAAATATAGGCAATTCGGCGTCATTATCAGTGTTGAAAAATCTTTGCTTTTGAAAAGAAATGAACTTTTGATACCAAATTACCTCTTGTGGTCTAAGTCAGTTTCCCCCTTCGAGCCTCCCTTTTAAACACTCAAAAGAGGAAGTAAAAGAACGCTTGAAAAAATGAATTAAAAAAATAAATGCGTAAAAAACAAAAAAAACAATAACAACTGTAGTTCCGACAACGACAAAAATTACGTTTACCGATGCTGGAGTGATTTTCCATGCGGAAAAACTTTTGGTAAGAACAGACCATGTGATAGTCGGCAAAGTTTATTTTATTAAAAGGGATATTGGTAAACATTGACTTAAAGCATGATTTAAGGTTAATTGTATTTTTAATTAAAATTGCGCGGATCCAATATTGTCATATTTTCTTATAAAATCTTCTATGCAGAAGTGTACGTGTCACAAAGGCCAGCGCCCACCTTGCCCCAACTGAATGCAACATATTTTTTGACATGAATCTAAAACCAACTTTATAAGATGTCGCTATCTAAAAAGCTACAGTTTTCTCCATCATGACATTTTCCGGAGGAAAGACTCTGTTTTAGGAAATAACTGGTGATGCCGGAATTGCAAAGTTAAAGGCCTCCCACTTGAAAAGAAAATGTGCTATTCCCAAATATTTTGCTATTTTTTTCGTGTCGCCTGTTTAAAGTCCTTGCTAAATAATAATTTAGTGCTAAAAAATTATTATAAGGATGAATGCTCGCTTCGACTTCGACTATTTGTTTTTCTCTATTGAGATTTCAGCAGATTTCAAGCATCGCCATATATTTTAAAACATCTAGGCGAAAGTCTCTTCACATTTGGACCTGAAGCAGTGCTATGTTCAGGTTGGTTTGGGTTTTTTAAATATGATTAAGGGATCAAAAGAAATTTGTGAAATATCCTTTTGATTATTTTTGAATTAGAAAAGAAAATAGAATATCAAACATCAAGCAGGTGCCATTAGTACTACGTCCGTCTGTTTGTTTTATTACCGCAAACTAACATTAAGGCACCTTTAGGAACACTAGTAATGAGTAACTAATAATGACTAACGCTAGTAAAGACTACAAAATGTCAGAAACTTTCACTGGAAGAAAGTTTCGCGGATTGAAAAAATAAATTTCATTTCTTTATATTTCTTTATCAATTTCTGCAAGTTTAGAATTTTTTTTTTTTTTTTTTTTTTTTTTAATTTTAAGCATTTCGAGCGAAAGAGCTTTCGCGGTAAAGGCATTTTGAAAAAATTCGCGCGAAAAAAACTTTTGCGAAAGGGCCAAAAAACCGCAATACCGCAAAACTTTCTTCCTGCGAGAGCTTCTGACGTTAAAGTAATCACTGCAAATGACAAGTATTACGTGTCAAGTAATTTCATCAAAAAACTCATAGTGTCATGTTGTTTCGTCATTCAACGTCATAGAAAAACCAACAAAGCAAAATACTGATCAATTTGTTCGTGAAATATAATGTTCTGAGCAGAAATCGATTAGCCCATTGCCATAACAACCAGTTTTGCAATTTGATTCCGAACATTAAAGCTTTGAAATGGGATAAGGTGGTCCGATTTATAGGTCTTTGATATACTCGTCGCCCTAACGTAATTGAGCTTAAATAAATGTATAATAAGAGAAGAAAAAGAATGTTGATTACGTTTGACGGCTGTCTGGAGGAATAAATAGAGAAAACTATTTACATAAAACTATTTTACATATCTTTTTAGATAGCTCAGACTACTGAATGAAATTTATCGACATTTTTTTTTATGTTTCTATTAATTGAGTTATTTGAACATGGAGAATAAAGGAGGCAAAAGGATTCAATGGAACCGTTCTTGCAAATAGCCGTTCTGCAGGCATTTCTAGCTGTGGAAAGAGAGCCGTTCTTTTGAACAATATTCAAGCGCAATAAAAACATATTAACCTCAGCTAGAACTAAGAACGGCTCTTACGACTGAAAGTTTTTGAAGACGTGCTCAGCTAGAAAAAATAACCCAGCAGTTTCTGGAGATAAAATGTGGGATAATATTCAGCTAGACTAGTGCCTTTTGGGGTTCAGGTGTGACACTATTGCGGAAATATATTTTTATGGTTTTTAAGAAAGTTCTATCTTTATATAGTGAGAAAATGTCAAAATTAAGGATTAAAAGTGGGGCAAAAAAAAATATTCCCCCCAGGGGTTACTCGAAGATGCTACGCTTAATCTATGCCCTATTTCACCAGGGCTTTTCAGATATTTGCATGCCTGAGGGTCCTGAACCACGACACCATTTCTCATGAAACTTTCTAGGATTATGATAAAAAATTTGGTTGCTATGGAGGTCGGCAAATTGACGACGTCATCATTTATATTTATTTTAACTCAAAATTTTGTAAATATTTTGGTATATTTTTCAAAATACTTCAAGGTAAAAGTGAAATTATTAAAAGAAAAACTTGTCAAAAATAACATTGACGACGCCCATAAAGACGTCATTTAAATGACCCAAGTTTGGCCTAAAACAAGAAGTTATAGATTTCATCCTAAAAGGCGATATTTTGTGAGCTCTATTGATATTTTTTAGGATTTTTATAAAAACTTGGTCATATTCTAAAAATGGAATATAATTAACAGTCACTTGCTACATTGTCAGGATGACGTCATCCATAAAATTGTTATTCCTTGCCTTGTTCCCTGGTTTTTTAGCAATTATGGGGATACCATAAAGAAAATTATTTTAAATTTTGGTTTTATAGATGCTAAAATACTTGCGCAAAGCTAGCATGGCTATTAAAGAGTATACACACAGTAAATAGCATGAAAAAATGTGTGTGTGTAGAAATCATGTTATAAATTAGAAATATATAACACTGCAAGTACAAAGAGCTGTTGTTGCAACTTCTAGAAAAACAAAATTTTGACTCATAAATAACGTTTCCTGATGATGACAGCATCAAACCCAGAACGAATAGACAAATAAAATTACTATGGCCACCTGCAGAGATTGATACTTACTTATGTCTGAATTTTCAAACTTTTGTATTTATTTAAAGAGTTGTCGAATCGAAAAAGAAAAAAAAGCAGAAAAAGAAGGTTTGGAAAACTTTAATCTAAAAAAAAGCTCTGGTGGGGCTTTGACATCAGTCGTCGTATAGAGCAGCATGAAACAATAGTATGTTAACAGCGTGAAAGATGTTTAACAACGACTCTCTCAAAGTCAGCCCCTGTACTGGCCATGTATTGAATGAAGATTGTCATGGCATGAACTCAAGTGATTCTTAAGTGGAATTGATGGTACCATCAAATTGGTCCATATAATGGCAATTCTTGTTTATCTCCTTCATATGATGTTTTATTCTATGACTCTGTAAAACATACTAAAGCTACAAATGCGAATATTTTACTTCCTCGTGGCCTCATCCATCTCTGTAATGGAGGATTTCTCAGAATGTGGCTAGCAGAAGTAAATTAAGGCCAAATCATGAATATCACGAATATCCAATGCAAAGATTGTCCGAGAGCGGATTGTTGTACAGTTACAATGCAATGGACGTCAAAATAACAAATGCAAAACTGACTTCTTATATTTGAAGAGATGACTGGTAGGTATACGTAAGGTTGTGCTGCAATGTCAGAGTGGTAGTGATGAGGGACACTGGCGGGGCAGTATTGACCACAACTGTGACATTCATGGAACTATTACATAGTGGGAAACCCCCTTTTTCAGGGTGGATGTGGCTTTACAAAATTCTCAAAATTTAGAAGAAATGTTTTTTAAAAAAAGGGGGAATGACTTAAAGAGAATGATCAAAATTGGGGATCAAAAGAGAATGTTGATCGTCTTTGTAGTTTAAATAATAGTCTTAGTAGTAGTCAAATATATCATATAAATCATATAAATCATATATTCTCTGAAAGATACGAAAAAAATTATTGCAATTTTGTGTAGCAATAATTTATACCAACCATTTTTAGTACATCAAACTTCCAGGGAGCTCGGTAATTGGACAGAAGGAAGAAACAGCTAAAAGGGGTGATAAATTCAAGAAACATCAACGGCATCTAAAACAGAGATCATCAAAGCTACAACAATGGACAAAAATGTTTGGGATAAAGAGTGAAATTTCAGAGTTTTCAAATGTTTACTTTTTATTAAATATGCAATTTTTGAGAAGCCAAACTGCCAAAGAGCAAGTTTGGTGATTCCTCTTTATAGCCACAATAAAGGGCTACATATACAGCAAAGAAAAGAGCTGGGTGGTTTTTATTAACCCAAGAACCCAAGGCTTAAGGCTCATACAGATAAATAGCGCGATAATTCGATGTCTTGAGAACTAAGAATATCTCCTCTCAACTACAGCGTGCGCTGCAGCATTCATGGAAAAAGCTCGCCACTGTTCCAATATTTTTGACCATGATTGTAAGTCCAGGAAAAAAGGATGCACTTTTGCAATGTCATGTGCGCCAAGGAGTGCAAAGTCATCACCTTACATTTGAAGAACTGGCCGGGTGGTGAAGGTTGTGTTAGATTGCAATGCCACAGCTGCCGTGATGAGGGACACTGGCGAGGAGTTATCAAGACCAGTATGAACTTTCATCAAAATTCATGACCTGTTTATAATTTGCCAAGTTATGGTATTTGTGGAACTATCCGAAACAGAGATGGACGAATCTAGGAGCGGGATTTCTGAATTAATGTTGGTTAGACTTCCCTCACGAGGTGCAATGAAAGATTGCCATCAGTAGTCCTGTTAACTTTTACAACATTGGAGAAAGAAATCTTGGTTCATATAAAAGAGCAAAACATGACTTACCAATAGATGAACCAATTTGATGGTACCACCAATTCCACCAAAGAATCTCTTGAGCTATGCCATGTTAATCTTCATTCATTACATGGCCTGTAGAGGGGATAACTTTGGAATAGTCGTTGTTCAGTCTGTCGATGATAGCGGCGAGGCCCGTAGCGATAGGGGGCTTTGAGTGCATTGCCGCCCCCACTCCACCAAAATTTCTTAGGGGCAATGACCTCCCTGCAAAACATTCCTTGTGATTTTGACAATTAGGTATCTTTTTCTTGGAATACTTTAAATGAATTTTCAATTTACTGCAAATCTCTATAAATAATTCGCTTATTGGCTCCCCAATAATTTGATAAGTAGCTAATCATATTTTGTAGACATTAAAAAAGTAGTTGACAACTCATTGTGCTTTGTGTTAGTAAAACTCTTCTAAATGATGACTCTTTCATAAATTTGGCTGGTGTTTTATGGGTGAATAACCTCATACCCAGCCTAATTTTTCACATCTGGAAACATTATATTAATTTCTTTCTATTTTGAAATAAGGAAATGCTTTTATCCAGAAAAATAGGCTTCAGACGATTATACTATATCAGATAAGCTGGTGTAAGCACCTATAGACAAAACATATTTGATCAAAAAGGGCTCGTTTTAGACAAAAAAGAGAACTCAAAATTCAAAATCTTTTTCGTCGGCCCCAACCATGGTGGGACCTCATTTGAAAATCAGCATATAGCTCATACAATCAAAATCCTGTGACGTGGCCTCTGAAAAAAAGAGATAGCATGAGCCTGTCATCGTTCTTATACGCGTTTTTGAATTGTGAACCCTTCCTTATTTCATAAAAGAAAATCATTCTGACAACTTGTGTTCTCTTCTTCGTGGAGATATAAATCCGACTTAAGATAAGGTTCTATTTGAAAGACGTTATGTTTTAGATGGGTTTTTTTGAAGGATTTAATGGTGGGTTGCCTTGTTTTGATACACATTGTATATAACGTGGAAATAAATCTTTCATGTTATCATAACGGTGAGATGAAATATTACGGCTTCGATGGAAAATCTTTATGCACTTCTTCAAAAAGATGTAATCAATCAAGACTCTTTCTCATAATCTAATCTAACTAGAGTTTCTAAACGAGAAAAATATTCACCACACAAACCTTTTGGGTGAGATGACAAAAAATTCTGGAATGCCCCCGTGGTAATTTTTTCTAGCTACGGGCCTGATAGCGGCATCAAGATCTGCAGCACTGGTCAGAGAATCTTCTATATCAACAGTCATGGCAGAGAAAATCTAACTACCACCCTCACCAGAGGCTTTTTTATAGATTAAAGTTTTTCTAACTTTCTTCTTCAAAGTCAAGTCTCAATCTCCGAAATTTGCCTTAGTAATCTTATTTTTCTATTTGCTCTGTGTTTTATGATGTCATCATCAGGCAACGTGATTTATAAATCAAAATTTTCTTTTTTTTCAAATTGCAATAACAGCTCTTTGTATTTGCAGTATTTTATTTGTAATTTATAACATGATTTCTACACACTAATTTTTTCATTCTATTTCCTATATGTATATTTTGTAATGACCATGCTATTGCCCTATTTCCCCCTCCCTCCACACCTTCCCAATTTTCTAAAAATAACTTTTTTCCTTCACAAGTTTTTCACTGAAACCTTTGTGACTTTTCACAAAATTTATTAAGTTATAAGGCAAATTATGGCATTGCTATTGTCAATGTTACTGCGCACATTTTCCAATAGCATTACTGCTTTCTCAAGCAACCAGTTTACTTTTTTGAAATTTGGAGCAAATTTTGACCATTGGCAGTGCTTTGACTAGCATACTCCATTAACTTTAGTTAAGTTCTTCAAGTATTTTAGTACCTATTTAAACAAAATTGAAAATAAGTTTCTCTATGATATCCCCATAATTGCTAAAAAACCAGGGAACAAAGCAAGAAATAACGATTTTATGGATGGCGTCATCGGAAAATGTAGCAGGTGAATGTTAATTAAAATTTAAATAAAAATTTTAAAAAATATCAATAGAGCTCAAAAAATATCACCTTTCAGGATGAAATCTATAATTTCCTGTTTTTTAGGGCAGAATTTGGTCATTCAAATGACATCATTATGGGCGTGGAAAATATTGTTTTGACAAGTTTTTCTTATAATAATTTCACTTTTAGCTTGAATAATTTGAAAATAAAGTAGGAATGCCTCTTGTAGTCCTTAAGTGTGTTTTCTTTGAAAAACATATCCAAATATTTACAAAATCTTGAGTGTTAAAAATGAATAAAAATGATAACGTCATCAAATTGCCCATCTCCATAGCAACCAATTTTTTTTTGAGTTGTTTATAAATAACCAAATGATAATCCTACAAAATTCCAGGCAAAATGGTATTGTGGTTCAGGACCCCAAGGCATGCGAATGTCTGAAAAGCCCTGGTGAAATAGGGCATAGGTCAAGCATAGCATCTTCGAGTAACCCATGGGGAAATATTTGTTGCCCGACTTTTAATCATTAATTTTGACTTTTTCTCACTATATAAAGATAGAACTTTCATAAAAAGCATAGAAATTTAGTTCCACAAAAGTGTCACACCTGACTTCCAAAAGGCAGTGGTCTAAGCTAGAGATAAGAACGACTCTAAGTAGCGAAAAGTTTTGTATTTTCTTGCATTAGCTGTAAAAATAGAGCCATTCTTGTGCACTTCAATGATCAAAAAGGAGTTAGAAATTTTTTAGCTAGCTAGAAATAAGGACAGCTTTTTTCTAGAATGGCTTCAATGGATGCTTCTGAGCGTGTCACCGTATATTATGGCATAACTTTATAGGGTTCGTTTTTTACCTTTGGTGTCAATATATTTAAGCACTAGTGTCTAGAAAAAGCCAAGTGACGCAATTATTAAACAGGAAATATTTCGTTTGATCTTGGAGAGCTGATATTGTCTCTTAATATTGTTTTTTCATTCCAATGTAAAGTTTTCAATGATGGCTTTCAATTGATTGATAACTTGATTGATTGCATCAATTCCTTGAAGCAGAGGGTACATATTTTTTTATCCGTCTGAAAACGTTCTGGTTTCTCAAAACTCTGCAAAAACTTTTGATTAAAATGTAGTCGCTTGTGAATCAAAGGCTTCAGTTTTCTTCGAAAATATTCCTAACAACACACATTGTGCACTTATTGTACAAATTCGCTAAAAGCCAGACTTTTGTTAGAGGTGCCATAGTTTTTTCTGTATAATTCTAAAACAAAAAAGCTCGTGTTATGGCATTTTGTGAAACTTTATAGCAACTCTTTTTACTTGAAAACATTCAGATCGCCACGCTCATTGTTTCCCTTATGAAAAACCAAATAATGGTTCTGTTGTGCATTTTTTATGCTTTTTGGGCCAAGATCTGAAGTTAGGGCTTAAACTTCCTGGAAATCTAAATAATCTAAAATCTAAAATCAGAATCTCTCCATATAGTATGAATATCATCATATTTTTCATTTTGCTCGACGATATGTATGTTTCACAACCAAACCTTAAACAACAGAGTAAACAGAATTCATGAAAGAGGCTTCAGACCATCTTATCAAGATTATAAATTGTCTCTCCAAGAATTGTTAGCAAAAGACAATTCTGTTAGAATTCATCAAAAAGATATTCGCGCTATTTAAACTGAAATGTTCAAAGCTAAGTTGGGACCTGGGTCATTTATTGAGTGAAATTAGTTTGAAGAGAAGACATTTACTTTGACTATTAACGATAATATATCTCAGTATGTTAAACTTGCATGGTGGCACTGAAAGCGTCACACATATACTGGTAATAGGTTATTGGTTAAATTGCTTCCTGCAGATATCAACACTTAGAAAGTATTGTTTTCTATTAGAACAAAATAAAAGCCTGGGTTCGTATAAATCACCCATGCAGAATATTCAAGCTATATGTTAAGAATATGGTTTTTTTAATGTAATATTCTTTTGGTTTACGTTTCTCTTTAATTTTATGGTTTTTATATGTTTTGAACTATATTAGAAGTAGCTATTGTAAATTCAAGTTTAGATAAAGAAGGTAATTATTCAAAGTTTACTGCCTAAGTCATATATTTTCTGGACTAGGGTAAAACCGATGATTGATGTTATCAAATTGTCATGGTGAATTTATTATCAAAGTTTTCAATATAAGTTGGATGATGACTGTGCACAGTTTAATAACTTAGAATTAAGCGATTTCCAAGAAGCAAGTAAAAGTATTGTATTTATAATTCAAAACTTAGATATAATGCTTGTGTTATCACCTTTTATACCCTCAGTCCTAAAGCCTTGTTATAATCAAATCTTCACGCTGATTAGAACAGTATATTGGGTTAACACTTTCCTGCAGTGTTCAAAATGTTAATAAGAGTAACAAAGTTAGAATGAAGCGTTATTTCAAAAGACAGGGGTTTTGTAAATAATATTATTATAAAGAGTTTTAAAACACCAAAAAAACCTCATTTTTTTGGAACTTATGGTAGGGGTATAGTTAATGACAGAGATTTTTGCGAGAGAAACTTACGCAACTGTCGTGATTTTTGATTTTTACTCGAAAGTTAGACTCGCGAAAACATATTAAAATTGCAATTTGCCAAAGTTTATCTTGCGTATTACTAATTATTTCTCAATTTGAGGTTTATTCAGTAAATTTTATATCTTTCGTCGGTATTCCAAGTTTTATTAGTTTATATTTCACAAATTCTTAGGTATTCTATGATTCGCGAATTTTTTGGGTCGCGAAGGTTTCTACCGCAAAAGTTTCTCCGACTAAAGTCTTCATAGAAAATGGGTTAAAGGTTAAGCGAAACAATATGACAGTTAATAATTTTCTTCTCATTTCCTCAAACCTTATAAAAAAAATGAAAGCTTGAATTCCCCCAAGTTAGAATCACATTAATCCATCAAAATACTTTTGAAAAGACCTTCATGGAAATGTTTTGTTATTGAACAGACTTGAAAAACAAAATCAACTGGTATTTTTTTGGTTTTATATATTTTATCTATACTTATGAAAGGGCAAGTACTTCCTATTCCTATTAAACCTGGGCTTTTTCATGAACATTAAACAACTAAGGAGGGGGTGTAAAACTTAACCAAAAACAAAATATTTAACCAAATGAAATGAAACTTTGCACAGATAAAAAGTACCATAAGAAATTTCAAAAAATTCAAAATTGACCTCCTGAAGTCATGTGATTTAGTGATGACGTCATCAATAACGCTGAAATTTGCGATATTTTATAGTTTTTCAGGTATATTTTTAGTATAGAAATGTCTGTACATTAAACCCGATTTAGAACTTATTGTTTAGCTTATTCAAAACAAATAAAATATATTTTAAGGAAATTTAAGTTAAAGTTTGAAAAAAAAATTAAAAATTTTCAGGCAAATATGAGGCATTTTTTGAGGGAGATAATATGATAGAAATTTTTTCCGTTTAAAACTACAAGAATATGCTATATATACTTGGAAACTACATAATGTGGAACAAAATTTGTTGAAAGGGTTAAAACAAGCTTATGTGCATGCTTTGGACATGCTACTTCTATGATAAAAGTGATGCCGTCATCACAATCTTGAAAAACTAAATTTTCGGCTTTTCGAGGTTTTTTTACGTCTGACGTCATCATGACGTCATATTGACCTCAAACTATTTCCGAGGTATGCCAGGCTACTTATGTCACAACAATTTGTCAATACAGTGTAGTAATATTGTAAAACAGGCTTTATAATTAAAAGTGCCCAAAAACTGTGATACATAGGTTCAGTTCTGATGTCAAAGGTAACAACTAGATCCCAGATCCCTAAAAATGTTGTCATTATTGGGTGCAGAAATAAATTTTATACACTCAGTCAAAATTTCATCAAAAAATATTAACTGCAACGGAAGTTATTAAAAGAGTATCCCCGGGAGGGGGAGTGTTGAGGAGGTAAAAATCACCCCTCCACCTGTTACGCGAAAAAGGGTTAAAATAAAAGGTAAAAAGTGCCTTTTTGTATCAAGAACAAACAGAATTTTTGTGAATAGGTGGATCACGGCCCACTAATAGTTTAGTGGACTGTGGGCGGCTAGATCAGAAATACAGAATTCATGCTACATACTTATTGGCAATAAGTCCAAATAAAAATGATAAACAAGTATGCGGGCTAAGTTTCTGAAAGGAAAATTTTTTAACGTTTTGGCTTCAATTCAGAAATATGGACGTCACACACATATGTATGGAAAGATGATTACATTGGTGGGAAGAAATATCTATCAAAGGAAATTGTTTTTTAAAATACTTAATTGGATAGTTAATAAAAATAACAAGTTTGAGAAATTTTGAAGATGATCTACTTTATTAACAACCACTTTGAAATTAACTATTATGTAGTTTTATAGTAAGTGCTTTAACTGTTTTAAGTGTTTTTCTCGCATATTAAGTGTTTATCATCAATGAAAAATTGGAGGCAGAAAGAAAAAAAATAAAATTAAAAATCAAACAAAATTGTAATGAAGTTTTATGCATTATTCAAATTATTCAACGATTACTTCTATTTTCCAGCACTCAAAAAAAAGAAAGAAAGTCTTTGACTTTGAATGTGTTTCTGTGTACAAGAATGTCTAACTTTTTTTCTGTTGACGTTGCTTTTTGTCGCAAATAACGTCTCCCATTAAATTCCGTTTCCTTGACTGCAAATCAGCAAAGGATTATGCCAGGATGCTTTTTGTCCGTTTTTGCTCCAATTCACAAATATGGCTGCATAAAAGAGAGTAAATTGATAAACGTCATAACTTTCGGTGTCCACGTCACTTACAAGTATGAAAATATGCTTATATTGGTTTGAAAACAATTGCATCAAAGAAAACTGCTTTGTATATTTCCTAATTGAATATTAGTCAAAGAAAACAAATTCAAGAAACTTTGAAGATGATCTACTTTATCAAAAAGCCGCTTTTAGATTACCTTGTACGCAGTTTCGTAGTAAGACATAAAGCTAGGTTCTTAAGTGCTCTCTTCTCATATAAAGTGTTTATCATCAATCAGAAGGCGGGAACAGGAAGCAAAAAGTAAAACTAAAAAACAAATAAAATTTCAATGAAGTCTAGAAATTTTTCTAAGCGCTAAAATGGATAACGCGTTAAATAAATCTTTTACTTTGACTGTCAGTTCGTATACAATTCTTGATGGTGCGTTTTGTTGCAACTCAAAGTCTGCTCTTGAATTCAGTTTGCTCCGATATACTCTGTGGAAATTGAACTAGAGACTGCTGTGCAGGTCAACTCTCACGAAAAACTTTCTGCTAAAACTTTATAAACTGAACACACCTCTGCATTACCATTTTGAGTTCATACTGAACTGATAATAAAACTGAAAAACTACCAAAACTATTATCAGTTGAAATAAATTGCTATTTTTTTAACTATAATATTTGGTTGTGTCTCAGAATTTTCTGATGTTGAACAATTTATAAAGTAAAACATAGTTAGAAGCCTGAATGAAAGAATGAATCATTTCTAAAGTTTTTGGCCAAATGTCATTATTTATAGTCTAATATTTTTTAACAACAACTAACACTCCATAGATCTTTTTCAATAAAAACACTCATAAAGTAGATTGTATTAATAAAACTAACAGGTATGTCATGCCAAATCTCATGAACCAAAAACAATTTTTTTGCATGATGAACGTTGGGAGGCTTAGATAGTTTCTACCTTTCAACCTTATTTTTGTGTGCAAACCATCTTGCATCATAATTGTTTAATATATAAGGATTATTAAGCAAAATATCAGTTTTATTATGGAAGCAAATACTTTTCAAAGTCATCAAATTAACCTGTACGATAGATAAGATCTTTCCAACCAAGTCACTAAATACTTGAGGCAAGAAATTCATGGGATTTCCAGTATCAACCAAGGACGCAACCAAAAGGAAAATTACTTTGAAGCTTATCGCACCATGCCGTCCGGTGCTGTATTCTTTGCTCGTTAATAATTTGTTTTGTGAAATAAATATGAAGCAAGCACTGCTTTTTATCATGATTTCTGTTGACACGTTGAGATTTCTGTTGTGATCAGTTGTGAGTTATCGTATCTTTCAGTTTTTTACTCTACTCATTGTTTGTTAAACTAGCCTGTTTTCTATATCTAGTAGTTAGATGATAAGTTTGGTAGCAATTTCCAGAAATTATAAACCACAGGTAGCTAGCTAAGCTCGAAACAAGTCTTTCAAACACGGAAAATGCCAGCAAATGCAACAGGTCCTATTGAGCTAATCCAGGGCATTCCCAATGTGTTAAACTCAAGTCAGAGTGTGCCAATACGCTGAAAAATCTCGCTGCATCCACAATGGAGATATTCAGCGTTAGTGCGCGGAATACAAAGTAGTAATGACTGCTTTTTTATATGTGCACTTTTAAAGAAGTTACTCTGCACCTGCACCTGAAATTTTCAGGCTTCGCACTGCAGGTCTTGCTAAAATTAGATATAAAGCACATAACTGGCCACTTTTGTAAAGAAGCCTGCCTGTCAAAACTAGAAAAAGACTCAAACTTTTGACAAGCAAAACTACCTTTTGAAAACCTTTTGAAATAACAGTTTCAATTTTTTCTGTCTGTGGTGCACCACCTCCATGGAAAACCTTCTTTTGTTTGGAAAATTTTGCCCCTCCAGAGTTTTATGAAGCCACCTTTTGGTTAGGTCTGTTTGTATCCTAACGACTGAGTTTTCTTTATTCTATTCCGTCCGATGGATCTTGCTTAGTGATATATTTAGTTCCGTCCGTGGCGGTTTTTAGTTCAGCACCAAATTGATACCCACAATTTTTGCGCCCTACTGTTTTAGTGCTATGACCTTGCACTATATCTAGCTTTTTGTCAATAGGAATTATTGCTTAGAGTTTTTCTGAGTTATTGTGAGCCATTGTTTGTGCAAATCATCCTGATTTTTGCAAAAATATCGCTGTGTTCATAAATTGTTATATCAATTTGTTGATCAACAGTTAAATCATTGTAATTTTGCTAGATGAGAGAATTGAGAGGATAAATTTCGCTAACAAAACTAAAACCAAAACCTATTAATAAGACCTAAAAAACTCTAACTAAACTTTACACAAGTCGGAAATTAAAAAATAATAACGCATTTTTTCCGTTTTTGCTCAGGTGCGATGGTATAGTGGTTATGACCTCGGGCTATGAAAGAAGTGTGAATGGCTGGATCGAATCCCGGCGGCGGAATTTTGTGATGCGGTTTTTTATTTTTTTTTCTTAAGTTCTCCTTTTTAAAAATGATGTTAAGTGCAGTATATTGCATCAATTGGTTTAACCCTATTCCACATGGGCTTTTTTTATGCACATTGATTGCATAGGGGCGGGGGGGCGGGAGAAAAACTACCCCCCACCCTAAGTTAAAATCTCTAATACTCAACGAAATCGAATGAAACTTGGCACGAATGTATAACATCATAATTAGTTTTGAAAAATCAAATTTTGACCCCATTAGGTCACGTGATTAAGTTATGACGTCATCAAAAACTCTGAAAATTGACGAAATTTCTAATTTTTTGAAGTAATTTTTGACCTACCAAAAACGAAACTTCCCAAACAACTCAGATGTTAAAAATTGGTGATGTTGAGTAGAATAAAATATTAACGACGGATTTATCAGGCGGCCAACGTATTTTTAAAAGGAAAAGTACACAAAAAAATGATGGCGTAGTCATTTTTAGTAATAAATAACATTTTCTTAGCTTTCGACTATATACACAAGTCATCTTCAGAGATCGTAAACTATATAAGTAACAAGAAATATATTAAAATCAGTAAAATAGACAGACGTTTACAGAAAACCTAAAAATACGGAGAGAATATTAGTATGTGCACACAATAAAAACTTAATATAAATTAATTAAAAGTATATATAATTAGAATTGACTGAGTTAATAATTTGGAAATTGTTAAAACATGGGGCGTGACCCTCTTTATTTATATGATCAGCGATTGCAGAAATATGTTTCT
>JANSTP010267348.1:0-10685 GCA_025330745.1 Cladonema radiatum | reverse complement strand
AATTTATAAAACTAAATTCAAACTAAAAAACTGAGAATAAAAACGTTTCTTTCTTAATTCTTTAAAAGAACGTCAAAAACAAGTCCAAAATATATATATTTTTTTTTTCATCCTACGGAAAATAAATATATTATTTAGGTGATCACGTATTGTCTAAGTAAGCGTAAGGTAAGGAGCTCAAGATACATATTATAATTGCAGCCTGAGGAATTAATAATATGTTATATGTTATTGTTTTTAATTATTTTCTTTGAACTTCATTAAAGATAAAACTTAATGATTTCAAAGATTGAATTTTTTACACTTGTTTCTTTACATTTTTCGCCATAGCGCATTAGCCCTCTATAATTCTGCATGATCTGGACCTTGATGACCTTATGAAAAGGTGATGGCGTCATCAATCTGACGTGTGTGTTAGTAAATTTTGGCTAGGTAATTTTGGTAAAGTATTAGGCTACCAGTTATTATATATCCAAAGTTATTAAAACAAGACTAGCAGCACCCCACAACCCCCCCCCCTACCATCCTGAATAGGATTAATATAATTATTAAAATTATTTAAAAAAAAAAAAAAACTTCCGCAGAGCAAAGTTTCGTTAAACAGAACAGCTCCATACATGGCATACTTTACTGAGACGGCCGGATATTCCTCTTTTTGCGAAAAAAAATAGAGGGGTAACATTTTTAAAAAAGTTAGAAGGGCAAGATTTCCGTGGACACACGTTAGTGTTATTCGATGGATAACCGGCATCAATTTAATTATAGTAAAGATGGCCAGAAAGCGCCATTTCTTCTGTTTCATCGTTACGTTAACATTCGTATGCAAGTCGGTCCATGCAAATATCTGAGGAAGAGGATGATGAAGCTTGTTTTAGAAATCTAATAAAGTACTACTAGAAGATTTTTATGTTCCTGAAGAAAGAGCAGACTCAAAATTTGGTGAATTATTAATGGAAAAGAATAAATGGTTATATCTAACTAAACTTAAACTGGTTTTGACTTTGTTTGGTACCCTATAGCCTGTGTTGCAAGATTTTACGTTGTTCATTTTTAATAAACACTGTTTGCAAGTAATGGGCCGGTGGTATAGTGGTAATCACTAATTCAATGGGCCGGTGGTATAGTGGTAATCACTAAACTGCAAAATCCGATGATAGGTTCGGAACGGTCGAGGTTCGAATCCTTGATGCGGCTCACTCTCGGGTTGTCTAGTAGAGCAACTGTCAATTAACGTTGTAGGCACAAATGGGAGCACGAAGTACGCTAAGACCCGGGGGCGTCGGTTTATATAGGCCACCAGATGGTGTTCCTGAGCTCAACCGACGTTAAACAAAGAAAACTTAACTTAACTTAAGGTGAGGTTGAGGTTCACTTGGATAAGGAGTCAGATTTCTTACGTAGAGCATCATTTTGCATGATATGGATTACCTATATAGTGGCTCCCTAGTAGGTCTAGTAGGTAGTGACATTTCAGAGTGGTGAGTAGGAGACCAAAAAGTTGGATCTGAGCGAGTGCAGCTGGCAGGCGACTCAATTATTGGAATAGTTATTGTTGAAATCATATTTTCTTCAAACCTTAGTCGAAGTTTGAGTTTGAAATAATATCCATCGCATTGAGCATTGTCTGGATTCAGATGAATGATAAGTGAGACCCGTCATTTTGCAGTTTTATTCTTTTTTCCCAAATGTGTAAATTATAAATACTGCAGATATTTTCTATCAAAAAAGCTAATGTACAGGGACAACTCTCCTCTGCCAGTCACTTCCATCCAATTTTCCATATGGTTTTCCAGACTTTCTTGATTGTAATTAGGATGTATCAGGTATGCGTTAACTGTAAAATAGCGTAATTAAAAAAACATTTTTTCCCAATATTATTAAAATAAATCTTACTTTTGGGTCTTGATAGCAATCTCCTAAAAACATCCTCTTGTTAGGCAGAAATGCAAGTAATTTGAGGTATCTTTTACAGAATAGAGTATTTTTGATTGCAAAATCTCTATAAAAACAAATAATTGGTGGAATTTTTGTTGTGGTTAGTCTTGTAGAATTTTTAGATATACAAAATTTAATTTGATCGGCAGCCAAAAAAAATTAACATCTTTGTCCTATTCAGGAGGGAAGATAATTTTAAGTCCCTCACTCTTTAACTAAACATTCCTCCATTTTTAATTCAAGCTGAATCTGTTGTGCCTGTCACATCAAGTTGATTGACACCTAATGATTTTTGTTCCAATCTTTACTACTTAATTTTGCTACTTATTGTCAGAAACATTCGCTCGAACAAAGTTTCGCTAATTTCAAAAAAAAAATTTGCATTTCGCCGGAAAAAGCTTTGGTGATTGAACCATTCACATATATTCTGCGGAAGTAAACTTTCGTGGAGAGAGAAATATCAAAATAAGTTTTGGAATTAAATATCCCATTTCTTTGTTTTTTTAATCAAATTTTGCAAGTGTAAGGATCTTTTTTTTTACAAAAATATTTTTTAAACATTTCGCTTGGAAATACTTTTGTAGTGAAGGAATTTTGATAAAATTTAAGGGAAAGAACTTTCGCGAAAAGGCAGGAAAAATGCAAAAACCATGAAAATTTCTTCCTGCGAAAGTTTCGGACATTAAAGTATAAAAAAAATTGCTGGTTCAGTCTAATTTTCAAGTACAGTGTTACACTTTATTTCAACTTCTAAAGAAATAGAGATATCAAGCTTTTTATTCCTGTAATTTAGCCATTAAATTTACAGATGATGGGAAAAAATTGCTGCCCCTTTTGGAATGCTGGCAGAAATTAATAGAAATAGGTGGTAGTTTTGGTATCTCAATTACACAATTTTATTTTTTGTTGGAAAAATTTTGTAAGAACATTCAAATCTCAAGTGTAGAAATACAAGCTAATAGCATGTTGAAGCTTTTGTAAAAAAAAAATTATATAGGAGATTGGCTATGAATCTGTAGACCTGTATTTACATGAAAACACATTGTGAAAAGGCAAAACTTTATTTGCAGCAAGAAAATTTAGTTAGTAGCAATTTCTTTATTGCTGCAAACCTAAGTTTTTTGAAGATTTGACAGCAAACACAGTGCTGCAAAGTTCTATGGCTGTATTTGTAAGAATTTATTGTAAAATTATTTTCTTAGAATAGATTTTAAAATCCTTAATATCAACATTTAGATCACATTGGTCGTCTGGTGGTAAGACTCATGACTTCATCATGACTTTGGGTTCGAATCCCAAACAAGGTTTTTCTCGAATACAAGAATGTAAATTAGCAGAAATTTCCAAAATATATATTTTCTTTATCTCTGTACCTATATCAGATTTTTATATTAGTTGGTAAGATATTATAAGGTTAATACTGTATCAATACTCCTTTTCCTCTTTTGGATTTATGCTTTTTTGGTCAATTTGTTGTGTCTTTAAAAGCTTTAAACATCTTTTGATGCGACTGTATTGAGTTGCAGAATAAACTTTATCTGTAGAGTCCGATAATTTACTTCCTCATATAGAGTGCTTATTCAGTTCCTCAAAAAATTACTTTTTAAATGTTACCCCTCTAATTTTTTTCGCAAAAAGTGGGATATCTGGCCGTGTCAGTATAGTAGGCCATGCTCCATACTGAAAGAAGATGACATTTATGCCAAGGTTTTGCCCAAAAGAAACAAAAAAATTACCTCTTATGTTATATTTACTTCTGACTCATGGTACGATTACTATTTTGAACTATTTTAAAGAGTGCAGTTTTTAAGTTTTACACTCCTTTTAAACTTAATGAATTGCAATGCATTATAGTGAATGTGTAATGAATTTTTATACGTTCAAATGGCTTTTGTCTTGAAGGGCAAAATATATGGGAATACACCAAACAACATGGCTGTTATGACTACATTCTTTGACTTAATTTCCCTTCAATTTTCTTTTTAAGTGAGCAGTTATTACATG
Source organism: Cladonema radiatum (assembly GCA_025330745.1). Lineage (NCBI taxonomy): Eukaryota > Metazoa > Cnidaria > Hydrozoa > Anthoathecata > Cladonematidae > Cladonema > Cladonema radiatum. The sequence goes on along the minus strand of JANSTP010267348.1, from coordinate 6,746 downwards.
CTTTACCCTCCGCAATAGATTATTCGGGCATCCTCTACAAACTGGACCCGAAACCTGGAGCCGGACCTTGAAAAAACCGGACCCGGACACCAAAAAATCCGGATCTTGTTTTTCTAGTTTGAGGAGTAAAATTGATGGCCAGAATGTGAATTCACTGAAACTCTGAGGCTGAGGCTGAAGGATGACGCAGGCCGCCATACAGAAACGCACATTAGCATGTGAGGTAGCTAGAGGCTAAACAAATATAGCGATGACGACTAAACAAAAGATTGCAGACTGACAACCCGATAAGTTTGCTAGGAGAAAGGGATTAGCCACAAACAAAAAAACTTTTCCTTTATTGAGAAACAATTTGCTAATTGGGAAGCATTTTTAGTATTTCAGTATGGCAACTATGGCAACTTTTAGCGACCTGGAGAAGAAACCAAAGAAATATATTTGGGTATTGGATGCGGAGAAAATATAGGCCTATGGTTAAAGGGTAGAAAATAGTTAACTAACACAGGAGTGCTCAAAGAGATTTTACTTTGCCGTTTCATAGATATTGGAGGGAAAAGAAGATCCAGGTTGCTAACAGCTAGAATCAAAAGTTTTGTTTCGAAGTCTATTCGAAATTTTCCTCAAAGAGCTGACTCATCCATGATCGTGATTCATATGTATGTCTTTTTGCAGATGTAGAATTAAATACTTGCTTAGCAATAATTGCTCTACAAGAATTGGACAATTACCTTCCAAAATTGGCCAGAGATAAATTCTTGACCATCATTGGTCATGAAATTATTACAGTATGGTTTTTTCTAGATTATATAACAGGGTCCCACATTTTCAGGGTCCAGGTCCGGTTTTTTCGAGGTCCGGGACTAGGGTCCGGAGCCGGTTTGTAGAGGAGGCCGATTATTCGCACTCTTGTTGTTTGTAACTTTACAAATGCACAGTGCAAATTCGATTCATGATTTTGTTATTTTCCAGCAACATTTTCTGAATACTTCACAATGTATGTTCTCAACAATATTTTTTTCAACATCTTATTTACCTAGAAAATGCTCCATTGTTTAAATCTGGAAAAACTGGTAAATAGGTATTCAGAAGCTTCATCTGATAAAGGTATTCCATTTACCAACCAAAAATACATTGTGAAATATACTTTGTGATATTGATGACTGTTCTTTCATCCATTTTGCCATTTGAGAATTGAAAATATTTTTAATCGAAACAAAGATAACAAGAAAGTTAATCCTTCTGTTAAAATTTTCGACCTATCTTGAGAGGAAAACATCCGCAATGAAAAGGTTATCAAAAGAAAGTTGTACTACTCATTGGCAAAGAGTAATAGCCAAATGAACATCAATAATTCACCAAACATGCTATTGCAAAAAGTTTATTGGTTTTTGTCAACACTCGTTCTTGTCACCTATACTCAAGGTACATTTAGTTTGTCCTTAGGAACTTTTTTGCTAGTGGATCTATCAAACTAATTTGTAACAATGCAATGGAAACATAAAAATAAAAGAGTAAGTATGGCAAAGTAAGACAAAAAACGTATGGAAGACACTGTACACTTCACTCGACTCAACAAGCGAGGAACATCTTGCGAACTCGTTTTGCATATTCTCAATTAGTTAAAATGGTATAAACTTTTGTCATTTCATAGCTAGGGAGATAGGGCTCAATTTAAACATCAAAGCAAGGTTTTCCTGTCAATAATCCTAGGAAAAACGAGAAGATTCTGATATACCATTATTTATGCACTATGTTCTATAATGAAATGAACCCTATTCAGGACGGAGAGTAGGATGTAAATTTTTCATTCTCTCCATCTTTAGACTTTAAAACTTGTATTTAGGACCAAATTGCAATAACTTTTCGAAAAAAAAAACTTGTCGGGCTCAGTATGATCCCCAACCCCAAAACTTTAAGAGAAAAAATATTTTTAATAATATCCGTTTTTTATCAAAAAGAAAAACTGAATTCAAATCTTATACTGACAATTAAAACCAAACTTATAGTCAAATTAAAAAATTGTTAAATTTAGGCTTCCACAATACCTAAATGCCATGATCACGTCATCATAGAAGTGATGTTTGATGTCTCTCCAATACCGTCGAAGATCTGTGTAACGCAAACATGATAGTTTGAAGACTAGTAGCGGCTTATTCTTAACTTTTTAGCTTTTCTCAAGCAGCATTGTCATTTGACGACGTTAAGGGTCATAACAGTAAAAAATGTGTTGCAATTCTAGCCTCTCCGCTCTTACTCTTTCAATTTTTCAGGAGTACCAAAAACATTTTCTAAAGAATTAAGAGTCAGGACTTAAAAGTCATGAGTCATTTTTTAAAGAATCATGACTTAATTTTTTAAGTCATGATAAAAATGAAAAGAAGATACATTTTTCCGAAAAAAAGAATGATTCAGACTGTATACTTACCTGATATCATTCAAGATTCCAAGAATGGACGCAAATTTAAAGCTCTGCAATTCCACTTTAAAACAAGTTCTGTTGAAGAAGGAAGAAGAAAATGTGTGTGCATATAAACAGAGAAATCTATCCCATTTCTTATACTGATATTTTAGATACACATTAGTGTTATTGAATTAAATCCTTCTAAAATCCTGTTCAAATTGTTTTGTTCGCTTGATAACGGAAAATTTCTTGCTATGAACTTTAGCATGCAAAGATGACGATCGTTATTCAAATTCATGTCCACAATACAAAGAGAAAAAGTACTGTGAAGAAGGAAGCAATTATTATGAGCAAATGAAGAAGCTCTGTGCGAAAACATGTGGTATTTGTACTGACGAAACTCAGTCTGGTAATTTACCTTTTTTATTGACGGCTAATAAAATGTAATTATTACTTTGTTAGGTTTTTGGGAAAACGGATTGTTACTCTCCGTTCATCGGATAGTTACTCCCCAGTCATGTGCATTTACGATAACTAAAATGAGGAGTCTGAATTGTTTTGAACATTTTGCCATGAAAAACGTAATTTCAAGGTTAGTGGAAGCCTTGTTTTTGAAAAAAATGAGGATTAGCTTAGCTTACCTTGAAATAGTCATATTCTCTCTTAGGAAAGTTCCAATATTTCGACTTAACTGTAATGAAAAGGTCCTTCAATCTTCCATTTATCAGATCATATTAAGTTTTTCATTATTGCCCAAGGAACAAGCTTCTTAATTTTCATTTGAACACATCGTTTCCTTGCTGATATTTTCTCAATCCACTCAACCACCGAAAATAATGTTTCTGGTTATTTGTGTTTTTACTTAAACATATCTTACAAAAATTGTTACGGTGGAAAAATTACTAGTACCATAGCATTATAGTGGCAATCAAAAGTGGTAAAATGAGTGTGGCAAATTTACGGCGGGAAAGCATCCTTATGGCAAAAACCATTCCTGCAAAATTGCCATAATTCACATGCAATACAATTTGCTATTTTGCCTAACAGCTTAAACAAGATCTCTGAGATTTCTCAAAGAAAAAAAGTTCCTAAGACTTTGTCGACAAATTTGTGTTACTATTTTTGCACATCTAGGACCTCAGGGGCTTGTTATGGTACCAAAAACTAAACGATTTCAGACAGCTTCAAAAAACTTATCCATCTTCTGATCATATAACTAGCGCTTTATCTCTCCTCGTGGAAATCGTCAAACAAACATATGAGAACGTTGTAAGCCAACGATAATAAAAAACATGCTTTCAAAACCTTAATCATTGGCCCTTAATTGCAAAAGCAAAGACGAAAAAGCAATTTATTCAGTGATTCCAAAGGCTTCTTCTTTCTGTTTTTTTCATCTATTTTGTTGACAAGGCCATTATTGTTAATGCCAGAATAATGTTCCTTGGTCAGGCTTCTACAAGTTTCCTCTATTCTTTAGCGTGCAAAGATAACGACAGTTACTTAACATCATGTCCACAATACAAGGAAAAAAATTATTGTGACGAAGAAAGCAGTTATTATGAACAAATGAAGAAACTCTGTCCCAAAACGTGTGGTATTTGCACTGACGAAACTGCTGAAGGTTGGTTTATTTTTGCTATCTGTTAACCTCGTCGACCCCAGACTGTTTTATTATTAGATAACTTAACTCTGAAAACTCAAGTACAACAAAATTAATTTTATTCTCTGTTATTCTTAGCAATCTATTTAAAGCAATTTATACCATAGTGAAACTACTCTATCAAAACATAATGACAGTATCGTTTTTAGCGAGAATGGATAATCCACGAGTTACGAGTTGTTTCTACGAGTTGCAAGTTGACGAGTTGATAAGTGAAATAACGAGTTGATCTAGAAAATTAAAGAGTTGATGCGAAAAACTGCGAGTTCCTTTCGCATTTACGAGTTACGAGTTGACATACCAATACGAGTTGCTAATTAAAAGAACGAGTTAATCGTTTTTCAGCGAGTTCCTTTTAAAGAATTTTTTTCAGCTTTTGTCGATTTTCACCTTATCTTATGCTGCTCATTTTCGTTCCTTTTAAGTTCATAATCATTAATTTACATCGTTTAAGTTCATCATTTACAATAAATTTTCTGAAACCTTTTTTTAATCAATTTTATTTAGGCATTTTTAGTGACAAGAATAAAATGCATCGAAAGCCTTGCACGATCGAACGTAGATCTAGTCTCCTTTTACGAAAATCCAGAGAGCCAGGGTTTTCCATTTTCTTATGTAACTAGCTATTATGGGGGAAGGAAAGATTCTAAAAGATTAAATCTATTCTTCTTTTGCTGCTTAAAAATATTAACTTTCAGTAAATATTGAGACTTCAAATTAGATAAAAGGACTCTTAGAGAAAAATATTTTTCATATTTGCCAAACTTTCTCAGAACATTTGGGCTGGTAAAATACTTCGTAAACATAATTCTAATAGCTGCCACCTCCCTTGGTATCCCTAATGTAAAGAAAATATAATGAACCGAAAAATTAGGTTCCTAACAATTTTAGCTTAAACTCTGATTAGAAAGCATCAACTCGTAAATAACGAGCAACTCGTGACATTTTTATATAAACTCGTATATTTGCTGCTCAACTAGCAACTCACAACCTGTTAAACTAAACAAGCAACTCGCTATATACAATAGCAACTCGTGATTTTATCTACCAACTTTCAAAATTAAATTCAGCACGCAACTCTTTCAACCCAACTCGCAACTCGTAAGTTACTTTTCCACTTTTTACGGGTTTCGTTTTTTTTCTAAATAGTATGGTGCAAAAACTAGAACATTCTTTGTATATCGATATCTATTACATTATAGAGAAAATAGTCAATATGTCGGAGGTAAATATCAGTCATGAAAAAATTTCCCAGTTTTCAGGAGAAGAGGAAGTGACACATTCTTTAAGCAATTAAATGACCTTAAAATAATATGATTAAATAATTTGATTTTTATTCGAGACATCAATATATGAAAAATCTGGCTGCCTAATAACTGCAAGTAGCATAACATTATTGTGGCAAAGGACCCATGCTAAAATGAGTCGTGGCAAAATTCCTTTGTTGCTAAATAACCATAATTCACATGCCATAGAATTGGTTATTTTACAGAAATATTGTATATAAATACCAGATAAATCCATACCAGAAAAGGAATTGCTCAAGAATTTACAGTGCTATCTTAAAAACTATGGGCAAAGTGAAATTACAATAAGTGTATTTGCAGGCTATTCAAAGGCCTTCGACAAAATAAGCTTTCAGACACTTATCCAAAAACTTCATGACTTACATATGTCGAAAGAGTTTTTATACTGGATAGTTGACTATCTCTGTGATCGCCATCTTTTTGTTCAAATAGATGACAAAAAATCAACCTACTTAGCCACCGGATTTGGAGTACCACAGGGATCTATCCTGGGTCTTACCGTATTCAACCTCTACGTTACAGATCTTCCCAATCATTTACATTCATGCAACTCTTTTTAATATTCTGACGATGCAAATATATATAAATAATTTTCACCAAAAAACATTCATAACACCATCAGGGAAATTGAAAATGACATTGAATGTTTGAATAAATGGTCTGAAAATTCAAATGTAATTTTCAATCAAACAAAAACTGCAGCAATGTATTTCTGTACAAGGTAATTACAGAAGAAACACAATCTTTCAAGTGACCAATTTGAAACTTTTTGTGGACATAAAGCACTAAATCAAGTTGAAGAAATGAAAGTATTAGGTGTTTGATAAGCACTTAGCATGGTCACATCATATAAACAAAATCTCGAAAGAATGTTTTTCTAGTTTAAGTACATTAAAGTTACTCCGTCGTTTCATTCCGTTTCACGTTACAAAGCAGTTGGCAACGTCACTTGTTTTATCTAAACTGAACTACGCCTAAGTTTTATTAAATAACCTTCCAGAAAATCAACAGAAAAACCTTCGGCAGATTCAATCAGCGACAGCAGGGCTTGTCATTGGGAAACGAGCTGATATGGAAGACGTAATAAAATTGAAATGGTTACCTGTAAAAGAACACAATATCAATAGCTTGCACAATATCACAATATCTCCTCATGGAAATGATCATGGACACATTTGGTAACTTATAAGGATTACGAATTCATTCATTGCCGCAAATACGCTTGAAAATAGGTTTTGTCATCAAGTCAACAGAAAAACGTGCTCTCACAAGCTCCAAACCATATTTAAATATATGAAAGGCGTGTTTTAGTAAACTTCGAGTTACAAGTTACGAGTTGCGAGTTACGAGTTAATTAATTTAATGAGTTACGAGTTCA
>JANSTP010267337.1:0-10686 GCA_025330745.1 Cladonema radiatum | reverse complement strand
ATCTCAAATTTATAATACCTCAGGGAAAAGTAACTCATGAGCAATCCTGTCATCGTCAATACCGTTGAAATAATCGTGGATTGGATGGTACTCCCTTAGTCGTTCCAAGGTCCGATCCAGCATTACATAAAATGCATGTTTCTGAAATACATATTATAATAACTGTAAATGAGCAACACCTCCTGTTTGTAAGAGCTCTGAAATTAAGTGAACCTCCCTCCCTCACCCCCTTAAAGAACCTCCCCGTTAAAGCCAACCAGCAATCAAAAGTTCAAAACTTTTTCCCCTATTCCCATATGTACAGTTTACACTAAAAGAAGTAATATATGCTTTGAAACATTAAATTTCATTTAAAGTAAGACAAAAGCCTTTTTCTTCGAGTTTCTAATTTTGATTATCTTCACTTCATAAAAATGTGCATGCAGTTAACAGTAGCAAATTTAGATATTTTTTTTCAAAGGCAAAAAATTCTTACGCTTTTTTCAGGAACCACTTTCTGGAAAGGGTCGTTAAGTCGATTTAAAAGTACTGCATTATTTTCACTGTCTTCTAAGAGCTGAGAACGACGTAATTCTATCTTTCGGTATAAAATATCGATAATGTAAGTCTATAATCGGAAAAAAATGATAAAGGAGCTGAAATTTTGATTCATAAAAGGGGTTGTCATTCCTGAAGGATAGTTGCATGTTACTTACATTCAATGGTTTATTTTTTTTCAAAATGCGTGACAGCTCATAATTTTCTTGAAGCAATTGTACGCTAAAAGAAAAATTGCATGTTAAAAAGTACTTTTTAGCACATATTAGTACTGAAACTATTTGTAACGTTTATAAAGCTATTAAGAACAAAAAACAAGACAAACAAAAAATGAGACGTCTTGAAAGAAAAAGGCTAAAATTGAAAGTGAGGGCACAACGCAAATCAAGTCAGCCACATGCACTGATATATTAAAACAGGTTTCTTGACGTATGGTCCAATAAAACTTACTCATTCCCCAGCTCTTTAACCAAATGACACCCACACGAATTGTTATTGTCAGGAATAACACAATCTTTGTGGTATGTTGCACAGCAAAATGAGCATCGATAGAAATCGTCACCATTTTTGCTGATACAGAGCGGGTTAAGTCCGCAAACCGTCTCGAAAGCATCCACTTGCTTAATCTCAACGAGTGGAATAACAGCATCATGGATGAACAGAAGCTCCACTGTATTTTTAGAATCTTCTTCGATATGCTAAAATTTTACGATATTTGATAACTCATAAGAACGTATGGTGCATACATTTTACTCTTACAAAAGTTTTGAGGTGGAGGAGGGAGGAGCATTGCCTGTATCTTCTGTTACTTATTTCTTGCATACGAAAATTATAGACTGCAGAGCATTTTAGCCGGACTTCATTTTCGTTTTTGGGCTACCTCAAAATAAATATGCTACAATATGCTATATATCATAAAAAGATAGCAATAATTTTTGAAAAACGTTACATTAAACTCCGTATTTCCATTCGTGGTAAACATCATGTTAAATTTTAACATCCGCTGAGCACCAAACAAACATAAAATACCTAAGAAAAATTGCATAAAGGCAGAATAGGAAAGCATGCATTATTACTTCTTGTCAATTAATTCTTTTTAATTCTTAATTCTTAATTCTTTCTGATAAATTCTGGTTAATTCTTCTTCACACACTTCGAGAGATCCTACCCAATGAGCTTCCTGGTTAAATTTTTCAAAATTTTGACAGTCTCGGTGAGTCTGATATACAACCCGGTAAAAAAGAGAGGTCAAAAACTTGAAGAATAACTGAATGCTGGGTAAAAGCAGAAATAATTTTTGTCAAATTTTCAAAACTTCTCACCTAAAATATATACCCTCTCAAAGATATATTTTCAAAATATAAAGGTTTCTATCAAAACCTTTCATGTAGAAAAGAGAGTTAGAAATTTGATTTACCCTATGATAATTTGCATCCACACCAGGTGTGCGACACAGAGGGGGGGGTTGTACTGGTGCAGCATAAAGAAGACTGAAACAAAAGCAATAGAGCTGTACACAGTCAACCCCTTACGTTCATATTGCATAACAGAAAGAAAATGTCATAGATGCAAACACGGCCGATATGAAATAGCTATAACACGAAAGACAGCGAAAATCGATATCCATCATACCGACTTTATCAGAGTCAATATCTTGCAGAATGCGCTGCTTCACTGCATGTAAAGAAGTGTTTGGAACAGAAATCTCCTCCCTTAATTCTTGAGATGATTTATTCATCCATCCATTCTCGAGCTGGCCATATTGAAAAATGTTAACAAGTAATTAGATAAGTAAGAAAAAAAAATATTTTCCGGCGAACCCTAATTGCTAACTCACTCGATCTCTGATTTAATACCAATACATACCATAGTAATGACGTCATCAATGTGAGCCAAGTTATGAACAATTCCCAAAAACTTTATCAACTTTATATTTTTGGCATTACCGAAAATTGACAGGGATAGAGCTTCCGCATAACATTCCGTCTCCCAAATTGGCCTTTTTCTTGAGCTATCTGGGGCTTTATGATTTAGGCTATAATCCAAGTGAAAAAAAAAAATAAAAATAAAAAATTTTGAATTAGACGTACATAAAACAGACAATTTACTTTAATTCAAAATTAGTTCTTCGTGTAATCCGTGTTACGCCACAGGTTGTTTTCATCGAAAGGAGAAAAAATTAATTTCTCAATCAAATCTCATCAAAATTGGCATAAAAAGTTGGAATAAAGGTTTTCGTACATTTCTTAACTTTGAAATGAATCCTTCACGACTGCATGCGTTAAGTGCTAAGACGGTAAAAAAATGAAGCAGCAGCTTTTAAAAATCTGAAGGATAAAAATACTTAGGAAGGTCATATCGAAAGAAAAATTGCAACTGATAAACACCACAAACTTCTTAGACCAATTAAATATATCTGTATTTAGATAAAATTAAATCTTTCAAAAACCTTCTTGAAAAGACCGAAAAAAGTATTAGTTAGATAACTAAGTCTCTACTATACTAGGATAAAACTTCTGAAAATGCAAAATATGGCTCAATTTAGTAAGTACCTTATATCTACTCTGTTCACATCAGATTTTTGTTGTTCAAATGCAATATATTTTGTGTACGGCTCCAATTCGTCACATTTTTCCTGGCAAGCTCCTGATGCAGTAAGTCCACTCATCTGAGTGAGGGAGGATAAAAACTCTTCCGAATCATTAGAAAATTGGGCCTGAAAATATTTGAGGATTCATAAACAGAAAAGGCAAATAATTTTGAAATAAATAAATAAATAAATAAATAAATAATAAATAAATAAATGGATAATGCGGTTAATTTGTAGTCTCAATATGGCATTTTTCAAAAAAAAAAAAAAAAAAAAACTATTACAGAAAATTACCAATTTCAAGAGTTGCAAGTCAGCAACTTTGGTCTATGAACCCTATCCAGATTGGGAGGGGGGTCAAATTGTGGTTTATCAGGTGTAACTCCAGAATGCCTAATTTTTATATGACTAAACTTGGTGACTTTCATTGGTGAAATTTTATTAGGAACATTTTGGAAACAAATTAGGTCTAAACACTTAACCCGCGTCCAGAGGCCATTGTTCAGAACCGCCCCCTCATTTTTCAATAAAATAAAACTTGTTATAGTTAATTAGTCATATGTGTGCCTTCTATCAAATAACTTTAGCTGCCCCCCTCCCCAAACGATTTAAGACCAAAAAAGCCCGATAGAGCTAAAAAACATCTCATGAAAGTCTAAGAAAGCCTAAATCGTTTCCACGTTAACAAGTCGGTTAGAGCTAGGAAAACAACAAGGAAAACTTTACATCTTTGTAAAGACATAATCAGCATACCAAAACTTGTTTTCCTTGATAACTAAGGAAAGCTTCAATAACGAGGTTCAAGTCATCATTTTTAGCCCGCCCAGATTTCGAAACTGGTGACTGAAAAGTCACATCATACGGCCACCATAGCGGTTGGTTTTCTTGGCACTAATTCACTTTAATACACTTATCTGTAATATGGTAAATAATAAAGAGTTATTGTGAGACCTCGATACAAAATTAAAATCAAATTGCAATAATAGAATAATAGAATTCATAAATGAAGAACATGCCAAATTTAGTTTTTTAAACTACAGTCGACTCTCGATAACTCGAACTGTCATGGAATCTAGAAAAAAGTTCGACCTACTGAGATGTTCGAGTTTTGGAGTGTTGCTGAAAAGGGTTTAAGGTTTAAGGGACCTCGGAAAAGTTCGACCTAACGAGCAGTTCGAGCTTTGGAGTGTTCGAGTTACCGAAAGTCAAGTGCATTTAGAATTTGCGAAATCGAAGAAATTTACGGTGAAATTCAAAGACAAATTCAAAGCTGCTGCACAGAAACACTAAATTTCCTATAAAAGTTAACTAACAAAATATAAATGCATACTTGTCCACAAGACCAACCGTCTGACGAGCTGTCGTTTTTCTTGCACATTCAAGGTCGCCCAGTCTTCCGGAAAATCCAATTCGTCGTCAGGTGCGCCATTCGACACGGAGACTATCCAACCAAAAATACCAAAGAATATTGAAAAATTATTTACTACTGCAGAAAATGTATACCATCGTAAGTTTTATCCATGTGCACCAAGTGACACATATCATAAGGATGAAGTAAGTGAATAATTTATTCATTATGTTTTCAATTTTCAAAACATACCTTCGCCCGCTGCTTCATCCTCTGACTCTTCATCTTCAGCCGATAAAGATGTGACACACGACAAGAACTCTTTCCTAACAGCTTTGCTATTCAAAAATTTCTCCAAAGCAGGGGAGCTAGCTAAATATTTGCAGTACCCAATGAAATTTTTGAAAGAGATCCAGTAGTATAAATAGAGACGGGGGGCGTTTATTAAAAGTTAATCTGATTTAAGTAAAAAGGCAAAGATAAATGTAATTTAAACTTGGTTATTTTGACCTTCAGTGTTGTACTGTCATAACAAAATTGCATAAATAAAATATATTATTTAGGACATATAATTTTGGCAAATCTTACTAAAAATAAGCAAGTATATTATTATGCTTGAGGAAAAAACTTGGAGCGTTTATTTGATTTTTGATGTTTTAAGGCAGCTTTTATCAGGGAAGAACGTTCAAAAGAGAGTGGGCGTTTATTAGAGGATTTACGGCAGCTGAAAAACAAAGTTGAAAAACATACCTGAAGCCACAGGTTTACCATCAGATATGGCGAAGAAAGCACACGGCATTCTAGTTTTGGTTTTCATTTCTCTGACCTGTTTTTAAAAATATAACATTAACGGAAGAAATTTGCGCGGGAAAAAAACTTCGCAAATTTCGGTTTTATAAAAGCGCCAAATCAAATTTCTGCGAAATTAAGGAAATTTTATTTAATTTGAAGAATTTTACAAAAATCGACAAAAAATCATTGGAAAATAGAAATTTTACCAGCTAAAAATTTACTTAAACTCAGTCGATCGCGAAATTTAATTTCCGCGAAATAAATATTTTTGACAAACCACGAAATTAAAGGTTCATTCCCACAGAAACTTTTATTGCATAAATCGAAAGAGTCCTATGTTACGAGCTAATACTGAAAATTTTGCATTTTAAATAATTCTGCTTTTTGAGCTATACGCTTTCAAATTTATCAAAAATGACCCAGTTTTTATTTATATATTTGAGAATGAATAAAATTTCTCTTTTTTATTCCTTTTTGAAAGGATCAAATAGTCATATCTCAAGAGGTAAGCTAAAACACCATCGAATAAAGCAAATAAAATTTTTTGTGGGAAAGTACCTTTAAATTGCCACAAAAATTTCTTCCCCTAAGGTAACTTAATATGCAACAGCAAAATAAAAGTAACTTGACAAATTACTACGTAGAACATACTGTTCGATTCAGAATATTCAAGTGCGATGTCTCTTGGGTCCGTCGCTTCGATTTATCAGTTATGTAAGAAATCTGAAAAAAAAGAAATTTTCAACTGCTATTTTCTACTTTATCTCATTGAGGAAATAAAATAAAATGTACCAGCCTCATAAAACCCAAGTTAGAAAATATAGTTATTTGTCCATTAAAGAGCATTTTGATGTCTGCTATATTTGAAGTAAATACTCAAAAACCTTTTTTTAAAAATAATCGGTTGTTAAGTTATTTTGTGCTGTTTTAGTTGATTCTTTGATAACATTTCTCACTTACTAGAATGTTTTCATTTCTTACTAGACCATCTGATAACCCGAAAAGCGCTTTTGTTCACAGTTGACTCTATCATTCGAATCTTTCTGTACTCTGTATTAATATTCTCTTTTGAAACCGAAACATTTGAGATTTACTATTCTCTAATTCGAGCTTTTTTTAACCCGAACCAAAAACCAAAGTCCCCGGGGAATGTACTGTAACTTGCCAGTATATGAAGAAGTTATTTGGGTTGTTAACACTGAAAATGAAAACATTAAATTAAGCTCAAACATTTACGCCTAAGTTTTCAGCGGAAATTTCCCAACCTCAAGTTAAAGAGTAACACTTACCGATTTTTTAAATGTTCCATGTTGGCCACAACGTTTTGATTCGGATGCCATATTGAAATATCGTAATTTACTGTTAGTGTCTGATAGTTTGAAGGTATGGATAGGCAAAACAATTAAACATTACTCCTCAAGATGACTTTCCAATGAAAGTCTCAAAACCTTCGAATTAATAATATATAAAACATATAACAATGGGAAAGACAAGGGATGAAACGACAACAATTTTGCAAATTATTAAAGTTTTTTAAAAAATCGTGCAACAAAGTTGTACTATCATAAAAATATAAAAATGTAGAATGATACAAAAACTGAATATGTCACTAAAACAAATTGCGCATCTCACAGGTTTTAATCTAATCAAGGAAAAGTTTTTTCGTAAAGCTTAACATCATGACTTTCCAGGGGGTGAAGACTAGTTATGTATAGAATTTTTCGCTTAACAGTCTTAATATTACATCCACTGAAAATAATAACTATCCGTATAGGCTCTACGTTTGATTAATTCAAGCTACTTTTAAGACGCAGACCTTCATCGATGGGTGACGCTTATTCCGTCATTTAAGCTACTGTAAGTTATGGTAATGCTGTTGACTTTAACGAAACATGGAGATTTAACTGAACGGAGCCTTTTTTAGGCACAATATACAAAAACGCAAAACATTACTTCATCTTACCTTTATCTAAGTTTCGAAGGTCAATATTCATTCTAGCAACATTAATACTATTACCGAATTTCGGATATTTGGACGTTGTAGCAACATTACTTTCATTGCTGTATTTCAGATATTTGGACGTTGTAGCAAAATTACTATTATTGTCGAATTTCGGGTATTTGGACGTTCTAGTAGCAACATTACTATTACTGCCGAATTTCGGATATTTGGACGTTGTAGCAAATTTACTAATTGCTGTATTTCGGATATCTGGACGTTCCAAAATGATTTCTCACTAAAAATAATTCATCAATAAAAACAGAACCATTAATGCAAGTTTTCCAATGCAAAAATATACACGATTTAGCACGCCTTGTCAGGAGACATGTGTGATTGCACGTGCACATATCCACACATACAAATTCATTTACATGAGCTTTTTGTAGCACTTGCAAAATAAGAAAAATTATCAAGTTTTGATAGAAAAGCACATGCATTACCACTTGCCAGATCAACTGGCATGAGTGATTTGCAGCACATGGCTATTTGTTTCCTGCCAAGGCCTGATTGGGAATAACAAATTGAGAATAACAAGAGGCGTGGCAGATGCTTGTCATCCAACATAAAAAGAAATCACTTACTGGCCGATATAAAACTTGGCATTCCTTGAGCAATCTAAAGTTAAAAATACACAAGAGAATATTATGTATTGAGATCATAGAAAATTTAGCTTTTGTACAGCATTACCATAACTTATTGCTTTAAAAACATATTTTGATACATAACATGCAATATATCAGTTCTCATAATTTGATAATTGACAAAAGGAAGTGTGTTTTACAGAACAGCCGGAATAGGCGATGAGCAAAAAACGGTTATCATTAAAAAACAGTGATGAATGATGTATATAATATCATATTTCATAAGTAATAAATATACTGTATTGTTCCTTGTCAATGCTATATATTCAACAGCAACTTTATATTCCATAGGATTACAAAAGTCTTTTACAATTACTCAAATATCGTTTTTTTTTCTGGAAGTGCTTCTTAACATTTAAACTTCCAATGTATCTCTTACTGTTATACGCAAATATTACCCAAACTTCATCTTGCACTCTAGACAAATAAATGCCTCAGTTCTCCATAGAAGCTAGTATTCAAATGGAACCAGGTTTCGAGTCTTTGTTTAAAAATGATATTGACAGCGATGAAACTAGAATGTAGCATGTTTCTTATCAAACTACACCATTTTGATCACAAAATATACGACGGTATGAATTACTGAAGTAAAATTCTGCTTTTTACAAAATATTCCGTTATAAAAAATCGCCACTTCTTTCTAACTTTAGATTCTTTACTCTAAAAAAAAAAAATAAAAATAAAAATAAAAACAACATTTATTGAAGGAACTGAATTATTATCAACCTTTCTCATTTTCTTACTTAAAAAGGATATGCATACAATCGAAAGGGGAATAAAAAATATAAAGAATGAGTTTTTTCAGAAAAGCTTTTGAACACCTCTGCTATATATAAACCTGCCTTGCAAGATAGAAAATGCAAAGAGTCATGAAATTGATAAACAAGATTGAAAATGAAGTAAATACTGACAAAGAGTATGAAAACTGAAAAACAAATACTGAAATAAGAATATGTATTAAAATGATTAAAAATTACAAACTTTAATGTAATTATTATAGAAACTATTAACCTGAAAAACGTTGTACAATACTTTAAAATTGGTCTAATCTAAGGATGGATTAGTCAACAAGGTTTCAAATTAAGGGTCAAGGCGTTGCTATAACTTGATAAGGTTATAAGCTACTGTAATATAACCATTAGCACAATATAGTCATTATCATGCAACACCTGTGAACAAAAACATATATGTAGAAGCAGCTGCTAATAAAGCACTAGTTTAGTAATTAGACAAAAAAAATTTAATATACATAATTACTTAAAGGTAAAAACACAAACAAACTTTTGCCTTAAAAGTATATTGAACAAAAATTGCTTAAATCAATGACATACTACACCAAAGCTACAGTATTAGAGTGGAAATTCCTTATATCCATATCAGTATGGCGTGTGCTTTTGGAGCCTTTCTAAAATTAATCTCCTTTAGCTCAGCGATTTTATGCTGCTGAGAAAAATAGTATGTTCTGAAATAAAGTGTGCCTTTCACATTTAGGAGCGTTTATTCAAACATTTTTTGCCTCAGAAATTACAACAGCAACTACTGTGTACCCTTGTTGATTAGAATGGCTACTTTTGTAAGCTTTTTCATAATTTTTATAGCCCTCACGGCATCAAATACTTTGCTCGACAATCCAATTTCCATCCTGTATAAAGTTAAGTATTTCAGCCGATGTAAATTTCTAAAATTTTGATTCTCAGCTTACATACTCCTGATAAATTCAAAGCTGATTAAACCTCCCAATTTTTTTTCATTCTTGGTGTCTGAAAATCTAAACAAAGAAATAATATGAATTCAGTTTTTTCTATTGAAAACACCATCTACGTTTGGAGGTGAGGCCCCTTCATATTATATAGATGAATGGAAAGTCAAGAAAACTTTCAACAAAAAACTGCCAATCCAGAAATTTTTTTGGCAATATGAATAATATGCCTTTCCGTTTAAACCAGGTTTTTTCACCTGCAGAAAAACCTAGCAAAGCTAAATAAAATAAAAAGAGATTCCTTCTAAACAAAGCATACTGCTTAGCTTAACTTAGCCATCAGTCATTTACCCTGGGTGAGATACTTTTGACCGAGAGAACGGAATTGACTTTTCAGGACCAAGGTGGGGGAGAGAGTCGGTTTAACCTAATTTGCAACAAAATTTTAGAAGAAACCACACAAAAATCAAGATTTCATCTATAAAAGGAGTGGAGAATCCCCGGGGTATTCCACCCCTCCTGGCTTTCCTAAAATAATTCTGGAGGGAGCCCCCTCCTAATAGGACTATAAAGCCTTGAAAAGTAAAGGCATTGAAAACTGATTAAGTCTTTTTTCACATATATTTAACAAACGAAGGATTATTATTCATATACAATCTTATAGGTGCTTTGAACTTGCTTATTACCTTTTTTTATTCTTGAAATCACATCTGTTTTATTACTTTCCCAATTAAGCTTATATATTAACGATAAAATCACTGCAAGTAAAAAATTATTTAAAACCAAGCTTTGTACAACATGCACAGTATTTACAGTTTACATTATCCTAGTGGAGTACTCAGACACTGTATAGACACAAGCTAACTTTTGATAAAGCTTCTGATAAAAATATTTTTAGGAGGAGTTAGCTGTTAGAAGAACAGAATCAAATATTTAGCTAATCTCCACTGCTGATGAGATAGATGTCCATCATTGATAAGATTTTAATTTTTACATGGTTAATCTTCTGATCCTGTAGACTCATCATAACTGGAGTGTCTTAATGGTAGACAAAAGAAAAATACCTCAACTGGTACC
>JANSTP010267315.1:0-10688 GCA_025330745.1 Cladonema radiatum | reverse complement strand
AGCCCTGCTGTGTAATAACTCTTGCGTTAACAGTAAATTTGAAGCAAAGTATTCCAATTTAGCAATTTTTAATAATTGTTATTACAAAAAAGGCCATATTTTGACAACAAGTGTTGTCCGTGGAAACAAATTAGCCTAATATGGGGTTGGTAATAAAATGAGCTGTAGTTCTTGCTTTGAAATTTTGTTAAAATGGGGGGGGAGTCATTATAAAATGATTTTCAGGGTCAAAAATCTCAAAAAATGCAATTTGACAACCCCCCCTCTCCGCCTACAATTTAGCACAAAAGAATATCTACTCTAATTTCCTGAAGTTTCCCTCCGAAATGTATCTCTAGCGTTGCCGACAACAAGCCGACAAAATTCTCACACAAACCTACATCTTTGCCTACATCTAACAAAAAGATATTACAATTCGACCAATGTCAAGTCGACCAACAACCAGACAATAGATGGCATAGCCATCTGTACCCATCCAAAAATGTCACAACAAAGAAAGTTATTGTCTGAAAATAATTCGGATCATAAAAGCATAACTTTCTGATGTTTTGATGTAACTACTGTCACTTGTTTTTTAACCTTGAATCAGAAAAATGCCCTGCATATAATGGTCATCCTAACTCTATTAACCCTATTTCTGCCAGGCTTTTTGAGGATCAAATGAACCGGGGGGGGGCGGATTCCGTCCCCTGCTAACTCCGAAAATACTAATGCTATGGTAAAAAAGACTTGGTTCATTCTTAAGACAACTCTTCTTGAGCCTAACAAAACACTTTTGGTATTATGACGACATATTATGACGGTAGCGCCAAACCGACCAGAATAGGCCTAAACTTTGAAGCCCTGGTTCACTGGATCTACAAAAGGTTTTTTCATGCGATTTTCACCAAACATCTTTAAATCTTAAGGGCTTTCAAATATCATCCGGGTTTCCGGAAAATCGTCCCGAAAATCCGATTTTTTCCGGAATTGGGCCAAAAATTGGCTTTAACGCAGCTCAAAGGGGCGGCTGCCATGGCAATTGTGGGCGTGGTCACGAAAACATATTTTTACCAAAATGTTGGCAGATAATTTTACTAAAAGTCATAAAGTTTTACGGTGTTTCAAGTCATAGGTTTTGAGTTGTTAACGAAAAAAGAGCGTTGTGGCGGAATCCGCCCCCCTCCCTTCCCCCCAGGCATAAATTTGGCCCGTCAGATTGCCTAGAAGTAGATTTTCGCCTTATCATTAAATTGAGAACGTCATCATTTATTTTTATATAAAATCGAAAAAACTAGCCGTAGTATTTTGTTTTATGTTTAACTTGAAATTCAGTTTTGGAGATATTATTAACCTGCTATATTAACCGGCTATAGGGTAAAACCGAGTTTACTAATTTCCTGTTTATATGTGCTAACGTGGGTTACATTGGTGATGCGGGTACGTGCTCAATTTGGTTACCTAGGTTGCGTGTGTTCCTGGGTCGTATGCAAATGTAGGTCCTTGGAAAAGTTTCCTTGATTGCGTTGGTCAGGTCTTTGAAAAAATTGCTGTGGGTCCCAATTTTGTACAGAGATATTTGAAAAAATTGCCTGGGTAGAGAATTCCATATGATTGCCTTTCATTACCTAGGACACATTCGTCCCTTTTATAATGGCTTTAGAAAAAAAATTTTTTTGATCAAAGTTAAGTTAAAAATGAATAAGCGCTGAAAAATTACCGAGCAAGAGTTCAAGCTTGTTTTTGTTTTCCCCTAGCACTTTGAATAAAATGTTATTTGACCTTTTTTATTTATTATTTATTTATTTTTTATTTTTTATTTTTTTTCGGCTTTATTCGGATTGCGCTCTGCTTTTTGTGCAGTTGAAAATGCCTTTAAGAAAATTCCGAAGACCCGATTAGCTGTAATATATGGTCAAGTTTCGTTGCAGTTGGCGAAGTATTGCATTTGGCGCAGGAGGTGAGCAGGTAAATTTACCCTCTCCCCTAAGGATATAGAAGTCCATATGAAGTCTATAGTCCTAAGTCTAGTATCGTTCATTAAAAACCTTTTTTCAGAATAACTCTTTGGTGCCCAAAACTATGTTTCTCGGATCTTATCCGGCTCAAATTTCGTCATGCTCTGAGAAAAAGTTTACCTTAATCAGTGTTAGATATTGTGTCCATTCCAAGTTTAAAGTTCGGTCAACGTAATCTCTATCTGACATCATTCAGACGAACGAATGACTATAGGTGTCGTAATGAGCAGTTTCTCGTGGCTGGTCAAAACTTGAGAAAAAAGCTCATAATACTTTAAGAAAGGTTTATTGTAATTTGCCGAATCAAAGTGGTTCGTCGGAAATGTTTCCACGGAATCAAAAATTCAAATGACAATATTCGATTCCGCAATTTATAGGAGCCTTATTATGTTTCTTTTATTTTGCTGAATGAAATTTTAATGGCTGTTAGAGTTGATCTAAGGTGCTAAAACGATATGGGTGAATTGCCCATATCAATATGGACAAGACTATTTTCATTTTTGTCTGCGTTTCTTCTAAGAGACAGATTCCGCAATTTACAGGAGCCATAATATAATAAGGCACCTGTATTTTGCGGAATGCACTTATAACGGCATTTAGGGTAGAGTTCCGTGAAAAATTTGTCCCTGTGACAAAAAGTCTCAGAGAGTTTTAACCCTATTTGTTTGTCACGGGGTATTTTTGACCATGATTGGCATACGGGGGGCGGATTCCGCCCCCCCTCGATTTCTCAAGAACCAATAACCTTTGACTATTCTAACTATGCACGCTAATAGTGCCATTTTAGGTGAACAAAATGACACCATCAAATTTATGGTGACGTCATCACTTTTGGGATGACGTTATTATTTATGAACCATGGTATACCAAAAATGACGATTTTTCAGCTCTCCGGGGTGGTGCTACAAAAATTGCTGTAAATCCTTGTTGGAACATGCTCCAGACCTAAAATTCGGTCAGGATGTTTCTTTTATACTATTTTCTAAATAGAAGGTCTCAAAAAAGTCAGTACAATCCTATTTTTCCTAAAAATTTGAAATGTTTTTCTTTTTCTTTTTCTTTTTTTTTTGTGGGGGGAGAGGGTCAAAAAATGGATATTTTTTGGCTAAAATTTCGATGACAACTAGAGTGCTGTTTCTCCTTTTGGGCTCAAACCCTGCCAAAACCCCTACTGGAATGTTGGAAAATCATTAAAACTTAAAGTCAAGAAAATCCCCCCCCCCCATGACAAATAGGGTTAACTTTCCGTTTGCGTTTTAAAAATTAGTGAAAGCTATCAAAACATCGAAAATAAGGTAATATTGTGAGCCCCGGTATTTAATAAGGTTAAATTTAAATAAATAGTTTGCCATTGTCAAAGTTGATGATGGAATACCATTGACCTAGACTAAAGAATACCATTGTCGTGACATATTTGAACGCCCCATCTTCACCCCAATAGTTGTTAAAACTACACTCCGGAAAATACAGGAGCCTTATTATGGCTAGTGTAAATTGCAGAATCTCTCTCTTAGCACAACGGAAGATGAAAATAAAAATTGAAAATAGACTAGTCTTGTGTTTTGTGGTGGAAATTATCGTATTTGTAATACTGAAAGCTGACAATTGTTTCCTTCCGTTGTTATCCTGGAACCGAAAAGCGGTTTTTCAAAACTGTTTTGTTTATAAACCTCTAGTTTGAGTTCTGGTTTCAGAAAAATCAAACCAGATATACAACTTTCCGATCAATTCTCACATACGTTTTGTTTAGTTCCAATAAAAAAAATGTCAGTGTTTAATCATGAGCAAAACTTCTTTGCACTATACAGTGAAACCTGCTAAAACGTCCAAGTTTACAAGAATACAACTTTCCAAGAAGACCATTTTTCTATGGTCTTTAGAGTGATGCTAATTGGTACTCAGTAAGTTTACCACTGGAAGTTTTGCCACTGGAGATTCTGCCACCGGAAATTTTGGCGCTCTACCAATGTAATAGATGCAGTGCAACACTTTTGACTAACTTCTCAGTATTTTTAGATCTGACAAATGATAAATTTTCACAACATGGCAGGGGCAGGGGCAGGGGGGAATTAAGTGGAGTAAAGTAAAGCTTTACTGAAAATTGACACCCCTGACTCAGTGGCCCGCTGAAGCTCTGGACGGTGTCTGGCCCGGTGTATATTTGGGCCCAATTTTTGGAGCCCGGTAATTTTTTTTGAAAAATGTCCGGCCTGGTCAAAAATTGTAAATTACAAGCTGCCTGGCTAAAATTACCCTAAAATTTACCCGAGCCCGCTAAAAAAAATTCTCAATTTTAACCTGCCGGGCTATTCTAAAGTGTGGGCCCTGTGGAAAATTTCCCAGTTTTTGAAAGTCGGGTCAACTTTCTTAAAATGTTGCCAGCCCGGTGAGTTTTGGGTACCTCAGCAGGCCACTGAGACAGGATTGTATATTGCCCCCTCTCACCAATCGAAGCAATGGAATAATAATAAATTAACACAATCTAAAGGCCAGTAGAAAATTATATGCAACTAAAAATTAGTTGTTCACGTTTCACAAGGGTCACAACGGGAAGTTTGTCGCTGCTGATTGGACAATTTTCACGGTCAAAAGTGATTTTTTGAAAAAATAACCAAGGAGTCTTTGAAAGGGGTTTTTGATAATAATTCTTATTTGATTAAAATATTTTTCATTATGTTTGACTTGGTTTTATACTAGTTCCTACCTGTTTTTCTTGTAGCCACAAGCCAGGAAAACCCAGAAATTGAATTTGTATCTTTTTGGGGTGTCATATCAGGAACGGGAACGGGAAGAGCTGAGAAAAAACTTTCCGGCGAACAAATTTTTTCGCGACAAAAAATAACCTTCGCGATAACCTTTCTAAAGCTAAAATGGCTACTCAAAAATCTTTTCATGCTTTTTTGTTAGGTTTTAGAAATTTTAGATAAATATGGGGTAGGCTATCCCCACCCCTCTCCCCGCCCTTCTATAGTCTATCACAAAGCTAACTCGGAATAGGATTAAGTATGACTGATACTTAGGCATTTTCCGTTTCTTTTTTTCTACCTACATTCCAAAAAATACGATGGTGGCAAAATTGCCGGTGGCAAAATAGGTCAGTGGCAACATTATTTGTGGCAAAATTACGGTGGCGGAGCGTCTTATACAGGATTCACTGCACCTTGTATCAACTCGGTATTAACAGCGAATAAAAGTTTTCAATAAAGAAAAAAAATAATAAATTGCTACGGCCTATCTACGGCCTTTTTTAGGCTGGACTGTCTGGTCAGTCCTGTGAAGTCGGTTGTAAGCCTCTTGCAACCCAACAATTCATCTGCGTTTGTGGTTCTTCTTCTAAGAATTAATTTTTCAGCAAAAATTTAAAGATTTATCAGCTAACTAAGAAAAGACTTACATATAAACAAACTATCACTGGCAACGCGTGTGAAAAAACTAAGTTTATTTATAATTTTTGTATTTGGGGACAATTTTTAGTTAATTTCCCAGCAGCCACACTAAAAAAATTGCTTTATTATCTATTAGGTGTAAGCCATGCAGGAATTGGGTATGTGTTTTGAAGTGAGCTTGCATTCACTGACCATTTGAAAGAAGAAAAATACTTTGTCGGAATAGCGGTCTGTCGAAACATAGACACTACCCGTTACTTCGACAAAAAAATAAGTTGTCGGAATATTGGTACAGTTTTGTCTGACTATAGGTACGTCGAAAGAATGGTACGTCGAAAGAACGGTACGCTCCCGGTTATATATGTAGAGCTTTTATGGACCAATTTTTTTTTATCAAGAGAGTACGTTTAATTAAACATCTCTCTTTTCTCTGGTGCAGTTTGATTCAATAATATTCCTTAATAAATCCTGGTAGATTTTGAGATCCATACCTAAACGAGTGATTCCTGCAAAATATCACTCAGAAGTTCTTATAATGCATTAAATTTATGCAAACAGTAAATGTAAGGTGAACTGCAATAGTAAAGTATTTGAAATCGCATTTATTGGTTGTTCATATGCGATGAGCAGGTGGGCTAGCTCGCTCAATTGAGGTAAACTATGCTTTGCTTTCACGAAATTGTTTTGATCTCTCTGCTGTCGGCTGACATAAATCAATACACAGTTTGATAGAACATTTTGATATGATTGAGCATGCGCAAATCACGACGCCATACAGTTTTGAGACATGTAGAAACTTGCCTCCTATTTAATTTCTTTTTTTATTATTATTTTCTTTATGACACTCAACAAAAATAAATAAAAAAGAAAATCAATAAAATTATTAGGAAGGGGGAGGAGAAAAATGCTCCCTCTACTGCCCGGTTCCTATGGGACTGCCAAGTATTTAGTATTATCAAGTATTCCGAACGCATTTTTCCTAGTTGCTTCGACTGCCACTGTAATTCGACTTGCACAAGATATACAAATTCAGAATGAAACGGCTAAAACCCCTGAATATTAACAATTCAATTTTTCTTTTGAATTTTTTAATACCAAACACTGTTGTAACAGGTTTACATCGGAAAATTTGTCGCCCGAAGCTTTACAAATCCTACCGGTGCGTTATTGCATGCTCAATTGTAAGGCATGGAGAGCATCTCCTGAATGCTTAGAAGAGCAACTCCCTTTCAGCCCTCCCTGTCTCAGAAGTATATTGTTTAATTTATTTTGATGTTATACATTTATTTGGCTTTACCGACCATCTTTTTCACCACCTGCTATTTGAAGTAAGGCCATTGTCAGAGTGCGCACATAGGTTTTGCATGTGTTTTGGTAATCTTTTGTTCCCCTCCGTCAAAGTGTACAGGCTGGCCATTCCAGGTTCCAGCTTTACCTAAGTTCCATGCTGTATACTTGAGTAACAAAAGTTGCGTTCACCCTATTACTACTGGGCCTTTTAGGGGCTCCGTAGACTTGATAAGTCGTTTCTTAGACAGTCCAAAGGATGCTTTTTCGGCTTTCTGTAATATCGCTTTCCCATCACCATTTTGTTGCTGAGTCATACTTGATAAAAGGAATAGCTTGATATTTCAAAGAATTTCCTTTACCAGTTGGTTCACAAATAAAGATATCTGTTCCACCCAATATATATTTAAATGCTTCTCTTTGGTATTGACTTTTCTATTTTGCAATCCATTTTCTATTTTAAAAGTTGTTCTGAGAAGCGCAAGTTGTTTTGATGGAATTTCGGGATCTTTCGACTGAAAAATTATTGTGAAATTAATACAGCTAACACTCTGATAAAATTAAGCGAAGCTCGCACTTCAAAGATAAGTGCGAAATGTCAAGTGTGAAATAACCGTTTGTCACTAGTCCATTCTCCTGATTTACTCCCGTACGGCACATTGACGGTGCTTTTGGCCAGCAGTTTCCCTTTTCCCGGTTGTCAAGAATGGATTAGATCTAGTCTAGGAACTCTGTAACACTGGGGGTGGGGCGGATTCAGTCCCCACCAGAGATCTCGAGAACTACTAATCGTAAGGCGATAAAACTTGGTACATTATTAGACCAACTTATTGTGAACACGTTGGTACCATTTTTACCCGATAACGTCATCAGAATTTGATGACGTCATCATTTTTTGCCGACACATTGACGAATTTCGGGAATTTTGATGTCAAACTGAAAGTAGCCATAAAATTTGAACCAAAAGAGCTTTTTCAATGCGGTTTTCTTTGTTTTTTTATTAAAGTAATGTACTTTGTTACCAATCGGAGAAAGAAAACTTTTGGGCATATTAACAGACATATGGTAAATATTTTTGGTTTCATTATTCAAATAAGTCTGGTTGCTTCATTCATCCGGCATGTCATGCGTCCTTTTATTTACCCCAATTCCTGTCTTGTTTTATCTTAGTGCCCCAAGCGTAGATAGTTAATGCAAACTATTTGCATACAGCATACAAACAAAAAATATATTGCATACAGAATAAAAGAAACGAATCTTATCTAGTTTGGCACTAAACCTCTGCTGAAATTTTCAATCTGTTGAATAAAATCCAACAAAAAAATAAACAATAAACAATAATATCTTGGATTCTCGCAAAATTTTCAAAATGATAGTAAATAATTAGGCTCTTTTCCTGTGCAAATTGGAAATCAAAAAAAGATTAATGAAAAATATATTATCAAAAATTAGCATTTTACACCCTCGTACATATGACGTCATAGCGAATTTTACCCAAAGTCATGGGAATGACCCTACGAGTTTTCGAATTCTAAATAAAAATGTTTTGCAATAATATTTCTGATCTAGTCTAAAAAGCTACACCAATGGCTGCACGACTCGACACGAGCCGACACGAATCGATTCAAGTGCAACACGAGTCGACACGAATCGACACAAGTGCAACACGAATCGACACAAATGCGACACAAGTTGACACGAATCGAAAAATGTGTAACACGAGTCAACACAAGTGCAACACGAATCGGCACGAGTCTATCAACGTGCATAGAAAGAAATCAACTTACATAAAGATGATTTTTTCATTGTTGAAGAAAAAAGCGTTTGAATTAAATTTTGAGAAATAAATGCTTGATTAAAAATATACAAATAGCTAAGTTTCCTACTTTTTATCATTTTAGAGAAAAATTCAATAAACAAAGTCCATTGATTGCTGCGTTTTCATTGTCAAGAAAAATCAATGTTTTTCATGAGTACACTAGTTAGAAAATGTAGAAAATTTACGACCAAACTATTGTATCAAACAGATATTTTTACAGGAATTTTTTTCCTCAAGATAGTTATGAGCTATTGTCTTTTCTCCGACCACCATGGTAATCGTTTGAGTTGTTCATAATTTGAGGACCAGAATAAACACACAACTGATGATCTCATATTTCATATATTCAAATACACGTTATACAAGAATCTGGCGGACTTCCAATTAATCCTATTCCTACTGGTGATGGTGGTGGGGGAGGGGGGCAGCTTCTGCCCCTGCGGACAATGATTTTAGAATAACTCAGAAACTAAAAGAACGTTCGTCGTTAAAAACGAACGTTTATCTGCGAGCATTGTTATGAAAAGATAAAATTTGTGTCGCCGCCCATTTTTCCCATGGCAACCCCCAAATGGTGGTCCGGTAGGTCATATTACAGTGTCATTTTAGGACAAATCCGAATTTCGGAACCGAACTTCCAGTAACTCCAAATGATAACAAGTTACTTAGTTTTGTAGCGTAAAATAAAGCACAGCGCATAACAGCGCATAAACCCATAAATTGCCGACTTTTGCTAACCAGTCGGAAAAACAAGGTGATGGAAATTCTTTTGCGTCTAGGATAAAAATGATACAAATGCGTTGAGAATTAGTTGGTCAGTTAATGTACCAAGTTTCATCGCTTCATCATTTATGGTTCTGAAGGGTTAGAATCCGTCATCCCAGCGATACAGAGACGTAAAAAGCTCAATACTAATAAGTTTACAGTATCAAGTGTACCACACGGTTCAATCCTTGGATCCTAATTTTGTTCTAGTGTAAATATTCTTAGTGCAAGTAACCGATTTACCTGATGGTCTATTCTCCATTGCTAAATTATTTGCTGATGACGCATGTTTTAAAAGCATATTATTGAAACGAGGCAATATGAGGTCATATCTTTGTTGTCAACTGCCCCCCCCCCCCTGAAATGAAAATTTTAATTATTCAAAAACTACAAAAGCAATTAACCTGAAATTTTGACGCTGTGACCAAAATTTAATTATGCATCTTTTTAAAAAACGTTTAGCCTCTACCACCTCCTCCCCTTTTACCCCGCTCTCTTTTTTGGGGAGTGAGTGTAATAATTATTATACCAATCCACACTCTTTTAGCAGTAACTTGACTTATACTAAATCTTTTGTATTCAAACTTCACAGGTGTGTTGATGATAAGATGACGAATATATGTCGACGTGATTCCGACGTCAGTGACATCGAAATGACGTGATTTTTTACAGATGTCTTTATTTTTCGAAATATTGCGACTTTGGAGTTTTTGATGACGTCAGAACCTTGTCTCCCACAAGTTTAGATTGCTTTCTATAATTATTTGTTTTCTGGAAAACTTTAATTAAGAAATTGGTAAGAAAATAAAAAAACGGTGATAATTGCCTATTTTGATGATGACGTCATCTTCTAGTCACGTGACCTTAGGAGTCAATTCTTTTATTTTTTGAAACTTGACATGTTGTTTTATATTAGTGCTAAATTGCATTTAAGTTGGTTGAGAATTGGCGATTTAAAAAAGAGGTGAGTGGGGGGGGGTACGCTCGTACTTTTAACGTTCATAAAAAAGCCCAAGTTAACACGTTCACTGCCGCACGTATTTTATGAAAACGTCTCAAAACTGCCGGTGACGAGCACCGCAATTTTTAGTAAAACTGCCAATGACGAGATATCTCATCATTTGAGAGGCTAAGTAAGATTGCTGATATTTCAGTTTAGAGCTATTTTTAAAATTTAAGAGGACTTGATTTTGAAAAAGGAGTGATTAAACTTTTATCTAGACTGAATTTGAAGAGTCACTTTTTTATCGAACACTGGAGACTATGCCCTGAAATTAAAGAAAAAAGACAAAAAAATCTGGCTTGGATCTCTCTCGGATCTAAAAAAACATGTTAACAGCCCTCAAATCTCACAAATATTGTAAATCAAGCCATCCAAGCTTCTCATAAATCAACTTCTTAAGGCCAAGAATCCTTCGGATTATGACGAGTTAA
>JANSTP010267293.1:0-10688 GCA_025330745.1 Cladonema radiatum | reverse complement strand
ACGCTAACAAAATCGATGTTTTCAAATACCGGTTTAATAACTGCAGCAAGAATTCACTTTTGCACATTTCCGTTCACAATGATAATTACCTCTTATCAGAATATTTAATCAAGTCTATGAATGTGCCTGCGAATATTCGCAATGGCTTTGGTAACACGCCGTTGCATTTTGCCAGAACGGATGAAACAATTAGATTATTAATCAACAACATTGCCAATGTAAATGCTCAGAACGAAAACTTGCTCACACCTTTACACCATGCAGCCTTTTGGAATAACACAGGAAAAGCAGAGATCTTAATACAGCATGATGGTGATATTAATGCAAAAGATATAGATTTAAGGACACCTTTATATATTGCTGTTAAAAGAAACAATGAAGAAATGGTGAACTTGTTGTTAAAACATGATGCCGATAAAAATATTAAAGACAAAGTTAATAAATCGCCTTTAGATATAGCAAGTCAATATAATTATATTTCTATTATAAAACTATTAGAAAATTAAATTCTAGTACTAGTCGTATCTGTTTTTATTTTCTATTTTACTAATATTTTAAGTGCGAAATATTAATTAATGCATCGCAATGATTAATGCAAATACGTTTTTTTGACATTGCTGTCGTGGTTTCTGATTTATGAAGAAGAACTGTACTTTGTCTCTTTGTCTCCACATTTGATCATTTTATCAGGCATAAATTTCATCAAGTTAAGTACTCGTGAACACAATATTTATTGAAATTCAGTACTCGAAAACTTGCGATAGTCAAAAGCAAGAGACTTTCAAGTATCAGTGTAATAATAACTATTGATAAATATCAGGTAATTTTTTCGATACTTTATGATAATTATCACTAGTAAATTTTATTTTTTTTAAAAAAACACAAAAGGATTTCTTCAATGAAATGAAAGAGCATTTGCAAAATTGCGTGAGGGGAGTGGGGTGTGGAGGGTGTGGAGTTAGTTAAATTCTACAAAAGGAAATGGCATGAAACTTCTACCAAATATTAATCTACTAGTCCCCTTTGTAATAATAATTTTGGCAAATAAATGACAAATTTTGCATATTTCCGAAAATAATTGAGATTTTATTCTAAAAAACACCCTAAAAAAGTCATTTTTCTGGCTACTCGGTCCCGAAAAACTGATTGTTAGTAGGTGCTTGGGATACGTATTGAAATACGTTTTTGTTACCAAATTTACCCGTTTATCCGCCCTCTTCCCGCTGCCCCAATTGCACAATAGGGTTAAAATATTTAATAATTGTTTATTTTAACATGATTTAAAAAAACATACTTTTGGAAGAAACCTATTTCATAAAAAAAATTTAATAATATAATATCATATAATATCATATGAAGTTATTTTGTATTATTTTGCGGATATTTTTCAAAATTGGTTTTGGTAATTTTCACTGAAACCAAATTTTAAAATTTTTTTATTGTAAACATTTTTTATAGATTTTTAGAAGTTTCATTTGTAAATAAATTTCGGAAATATATTTTATATAGTTGATGCCCAAATCAGTTTGCGATTTCCAATAGTAGGAATTTACTTGGAAAGAGACCTGGCAACAATGGATTCTTAGGATTCTTGCTGATGTAGTAAAGCTCCATCTTTATTACCATCGTGTTTGTTTGCTTGGAAATTGAAAGAAGATGCCAAAAGATTTATAAACATTAAAAGCATAATTTTAAAAGTGAAACAAAGCATTTTGAAATCTATGATTGTTCAGAAAATGTTTTTAGCAAAGAAATAGTTTTACTATTGATTTTTCTAAACTGAAATATATATCTGAACTAAGATAGTATTTTAGTAAATATTTCAGAAATAATTATGCCCAAACAGTATCTACATTTTATTTCTTTATCAAATAATAAGTTCATCAGGTTATTTATTTGTGGGCACAATAGCTGTTTATATAGATCCAATAATTAATAAAACATGAATTTTCGTTGTAAATACATACTTTAATTACGTTGTCCTCTTTTTTTCATTAAAGGCAGTTTACTTCCTTCAAATAGCAAAAATAATTATATTTGAATATATATTTGATTGTATTTTTTGAATTATTAGTTATGTTGCAAAGGTAAGTTTGTTTCAATTCTAATATAAAGAAAATTAAAAGTTCTTCTTATTATTATTTAATTTGAAGTATCTGTTGGAGACAAATTTTCTATGGAATCAACTTCTTTTATGTGTTTATTCAACAGGATTCAAGGGTGTGTAAAAAAAAAAAAAAAAAAAGCACACTCAGCGCAGTAAAATTTCCGCTTCCTGTACAAAAATCAGGCCCTCTACGTCCAGCTGTAACGCAGAAAACGCATTTGCAAAGATGTAGCTCCTCAAAATAACAAGCTTCAAGAGAATTTCTTCAAAACAATGAATTGTCTGGTCAAAAAATATTCATGAAAAATATTTATGGAAAAATTTGACAAACATACGTATAACAAAATACCTTCAAAACATATCAGAAATATTTATAGAATATATTAACCAAAAAATTATACAAAAAATAGTTACGAAATATCATTACCAAAAATTTATTAAGTGTCGTATTTATAAAAAATATTTACAAAACATATTTACCAAAAATTTATTAAGCGTCGTATTTATAAAAAATATTATCAAAAATATTCGTTCAACGTATTTATGAAAAAATTTAAGAAACATAGTTAAAAAACAATTTCTGAATCAACAAATCATGTTTACAAAACCAGTATCAACAATATCACTAATCCTACTGAACATATTTAAGAGCAAAGTGCTAGAAATATGAAAACTTCTCACTTCTGATTTGCTTGTTCAATCTATTCCTCATCATTAATAGAAAGAAAGACATGTTAAGAAACACATTTGTAGCACGATAATTGCCTGTGAAATAATCATCGCCAGTGACAAATGTTTTCTACTAATGATCTTAGTTTTTTGTTTCCACATAAATGTTTCTGTTTAGCTTTGTTTGTGAAAAAACATGATTCTATTCAAGCAAACCATCAATCAGGTAATTCACACATTTTTGACGTGAAAACTATATGTTTGCGTGCTATGGAAAATGTATTTTTAGAAAATATTGACGAAACAATTTTTGAACATATCGCAGACTGCTAGCTATAGCTACTTGAAAAAAGAAAAAATCTTTCTAAAATAACTTTGATCAGTAGGTAACAGAGTAACAGTATTCAAATTTTAAATATCTAAATTTATTTCAACAAGAAACTTTGCTGAAAAAATATTTGCTACACGATGATAAACTAACAAAAAATCATCGCAAGTCACAAACACTTTCTACTGTGCAAAGGTAGAGAGTTATTGAATGAACTTATCAAGTTGTGTTTCCTTAAAAGTCCAAGTCAAGTCACAATGTGATATCGAGGTGCATCTTTCTGTATATTTATAGAAGCTAATGTTTTAATCCAATTCTTGTGAGCAAAAAAATCTGTCTTTTCTTAACTCAAGGGTATAGCTAATTCTCCAGGAGTCATTTTCAATGAGCCGGAGAATTATTTCAATGCAATTCAATAACTTGCCTACACTGCACATCCATAATCATAAGACTGACTTTAGTTGTGTCAAAGATTTTATCTGTCACAAAAGTTGAAATACATTCATGAAGACTAGCATCTGAGCATTTAGCAATGGATGAATAAAACTTTGGGCTAATAGCTAATTAAACATATTGTTGCCATCATTTAGTTTGAATGCTTTCATTTTCTCTAGCAAGAAAATGATCTTGAGTTCTATGTAAACAGGTCTGAACTCTTTAAAACCTCATTCTTTAACAATGAAAACCTTAATTACATTGAACAGACATGTAAAATATTGCATTCATGCCACATACCAGCACCAATTGTCTTGAAATTTGCTAAATACAGCAATATGTTTCACAAAAACAACACTTCTATCAAACAAACACGGCTACCATTTTGATTATTCGATTTTTGCTTACTTCGCATTCAAGTATCGCTTGTGACATCGTGACATAATGGAGATAAAAAATTCCCGTTCTTCTCTACAGTAAAATGCTTGGCTTTCTATACTCAAGATAGTGGAACATGGAATTAAAATAAGAAAATACACGCTCATTTTAAGAAATTTCTCGCTACGCGGAAATTTAAAGAAAAAAAAAAAAAAAAAAAACAGGCATGAGTGATTTTTGAAATATCTGTACCAATACTGCTTTTTGATTGGTGAAATTTTACAGTGATAATCTATCATAATTCTATTTCCAATAAAACAAAACGGAGCCCTGATAAGCCATGAAAGTTAGAGTGTATTGTCACTGTTTAAAAATATGAATGAAATCAAAAAATCCACACAGCGTATGCAAAATGTCACATTTGCACCTCAAAACACATCAAAAATCTCAAAGTCCCATTTATAACAAAAGCGAGCAATTTGGCAGTCGCTGCAAACTAGTTTTAAAAGTTAAATGGCGGTAGCATTGAGCATTTTAGTTGTTTTATTGCATTTATTGCAGTTGATGGTTTTGCTTTTTGATATTCTGTATCCGCTCTGTGTATTTTTTGATTTCATTAATATTTTTAAACAGCATCGACTTCCAGCTCTAACTTTCACCAATTATCAAGATTACTTTTAGTTATATCGAAAAAATTACTACCTTCCAAACACCTTTAGATAAACATGTAAATTGGAAACTTTCCCATTCTTTCCAAAACGCAGTCCCAATTGCCCTCTTAAAACATCCAAGCTACTTCCCCCAAACAGTTAAAAAGACTAGCACATTATACCATAGAAGTTTCAACTCCTATTCCTAGACTAATTGTAGCAGCACAACACGAGCTAAAATACAAATTATATATAACTTCATTGTCAGAATAAAATTTGAAATGATTGAAAATAGGAACGAATGAATTTTGTTTATACGTATGTATGTATGTATGTATGTATGTAT
The DNA here is from genome assembly GCA_025330745.1 of Cladonema radiatum. Classification (NCBI taxonomy): domain Eukaryota; kingdom Metazoa; phylum Cnidaria; class Hydrozoa; order Anthoathecata; family Cladonematidae; genus Cladonema; species Cladonema radiatum. The sequence goes on along the minus strand of JANSTP010267293.1, from coordinate 5,775 downwards.
GTATGTATGTATGTATATTTTTGTTACCAAAGTTAAAATACAATATAAAAAAAATAGAATTCAAAAAAAGAAATTTAAAAAATCGTTAAATAAGTTAAAAAACAGGTTAAAAACATTAAAAATAAATATATGAATAAATAAATAGCCTAGAAGGGTTGGTAACAGGGATGACACAAACAAGTAACAAAAGACCTGATATCCATTGTGGTCCCTACATTAGTAAGGAGGAGAAAATAAATAAATAAATAAGTAAATAAATAAATAAAAATAAAAAAACAAATAATAAAATATCCTTCATTGTCTATGATAAATACCCCTCTCTTTTTCTTCTTTAACCAAAAATAATTGTTTTTTAAGAGCATGCTTGAAGGCATTCACTGATTCTTTTTCTTTTAAAGCATTCTCTAAATTATTCCAATGAAAAGGACCTAGAAAAGAAAGACTACTCTTTCCATAATTAGTTTTAAAAGATGGCGTTTTTAGTTTAAACTTAGATTTTCTGGTATGTCGCTGGGAATTTGATGCCTCGAAAACGTCCTTAAAATATGCCGGGGATTCATCACGGAAAAATTTAAAAGCATTAACGTTAATCATTTGAATGAATCTTTCATCGACAGAGAGCCAATTAATTTTTTTGAACTCATTAAAGCCTAGATGGTGTTTCTTATCAAGCTGTAAACAAAATCGGATGCATTTGTTTTGTGCGGTTTGCAGCTTATGTTTTAAATTGGAATTTAAACCGGGGTACCAGGATAAGCATGCAAAGTCAAAATGAGGTTGAATTAAAGAATTGCAAAGCAACCTTCTTAAGTAGGGCGTTAAATATTTTTGTTTTCTGTAAAGAAAAGCCAGTCTTGAATTGATTTTCTTTAATACATTCAGAGCCATAGATTCACCACTTAAGGAATCATCTAATATACAACCGAGATAAACTACTTTCTTATGTTGGTGAAGTTTGATATCTTTCTATGATATTTCAAAAGGCGGGAGAGACTTTTGCTTACGCTTAGGACAAAAAAATAATAGTTTTAGTTTTATCTTCACCAAAGTGGACGCTCAATTTACTGTCTAAAAACCAATCGCAGAGATCTGCAAATTTATGATCTGCATAATTTATGAAGTCAAAAGTTCAGAGCTGAGAGTTACAGAAAAAGTTCAAAATCTTGTTGATAATATGCTTTATCAAATGGAAGCTCAAGTTCATTCTTCACTTTTTTTGTATATTATGTGGACGTGGATATTCTTGTGCTAGGGGAGATGTGCCTAAGTTTGTACGCTTTTCAATATTTTTTTAAAAAAAATCAAAAACTGAATTTCGCTGCTGTTAGGTAAATTACCATTCAAAACATGATTCTGTCTTTCTACTACACAGTTGCATCAAAATTCCATGGAATTATCATATTTTGGATGAGTTAACGTGTGTTTGAAAATTAGTACCAGGTGTGCCTAATTTTGTACGTGTGGTAGCTAGCGTATGATCACCTAATTTCGGACATTTTCTAATTTCGGACAAATCACTAAACTCTAAATAGAACCTAAATTAGATAAGAAAAGCTCTTCTTTTTTACTGTATCCATGAGAGAAATTATTGGTTGTCAATGATTAACAAGTTTCAGAACAGCATTTGTTCTGTGGTTCTGTAAATTATCCATTCTTTACAGTAGTTCATTTTTCACGATGCAAGTTCCTCTGGTGATCATCTTCCATCCAAATCTTTCCTGATGTATTTAGTGTCACTTTTTGAGAGCAAATAATTATAGTTTGCAGTGCTAGCAAAAATTTTTTACGGAAATACGAAGCGAAAGATAGTGCTAAATGTTTTTAGTGCTAAAAGTAGAAAATAAAAGTATGTTTTAAAGTTATTTTAGAAAAACTTGAATTTTGTCCGAAAATAGGCAATCGTACGCTAACTAGAATAGATTGAAAAATATGATAAAATACAAAATAGTTTAAGTTTGTTCTGTTTATTAGGGGCTGTCGACAAACTTGATCTGTCATGTTAAACAGCATTTTTGCTGTTAAGCGGGGAGGGGCTCCAACATAATGCTGTTAAGCTGTGATGGAAAAATCCATTAGTGTTTCGACAATGTCTCTTTCAATTTTTTCATCACTTCTTCAGATGATAAGAAGTTTAATTGTAAAACCACAAAAGATAACGCTAGATAGAGCCTTTTCTAGAAGAGCACAAAGTGCTCAGGTAAAACAACAAATTTTCATAGTTTTTTACTTTTTCTACTTGAAAAGGGCGTAAATTCTGAATATTTAGGCAGGGCAGCATCCAATATCCGGACTCATAAAAGGCTGGAAATAGGCTCTACTAGATAAACCTTTTACAGTAATTAAAAAAATAACTTAGATGGTTATTATAAAGTCGAAATATGAGAATGGGTTGGCCGATTACTCGCCTGTGAAGAGAAAAAAAATATGTAGAAATGTCACAAATTCGGTAATGCAAATGTTTAATCAAAACTTTAAGAAAGCACTTTGAAAGCTAATGAAAATATTTATTTTTTTTTATTTTGTGAAAAGAGGGGTAGTAGAAGGGAGTGGAGATAATGCCGTTAGGGCATGACAATTTCTACGTCTACAAAAAAAAAACTGTACCATTGAGGTTAAGACAGTAGGGGGAGGGCGTTATTGGCTAACAGCAAAAATACCATTAAGCATGATGAAAAAATTTGTTGACTGCCCCTTACACATCTCAGTTTCGAAAACGGCAAAAACCTAGGTTGCAGGCAATCTGTAGGAGGATTTAAAAGAAGTCTGTATACGAACTTAGGCATACCTATGCTACCTGTAGAATAAAGAGAGGTTCTTATTCTGCTGGCATATGAAATTACTGGTCAAATAAAGAGGGGTCTCTATTCTGCCTGTTTGAAATTTTTTAGCATTAATCTTGCTGAACAAAGTTACCTAAAAAAATGAATTAAAAAATTTAAAACTCTGTTATCTTTTCTTTAATAGATGTGTTCTTCATTAACTCCATAAAACAAAATATAAAGTTGATGAAACAAAACCTTTTGGTTTTCTTGATTTAAAAGTTTGTGGAGACAGAATTTTGTACAGATACAAAGTCAAAGTTTGTTCAGATTTCATTCCACCTTTATTTTTTCCAAAATTTTGAGAAAAAGCTAGGGTCAAACTTAAAAAGCTAAGACAAAAAATTTTTTTAAAATTCTATTATATGATGAAAAAAGTTTCCATATGCCGTTCAGCCATGGTTTTTCCCAATTTAAAATTAAAATTTGCTCTTGCTTAAAACCACTGAGTTTAGCATTTTGTTTGCTTTGCAAATGCATGGGGTACTACAAAACCCTGTGAAAATGCAATACCCAGTGCAATTGCATTGATTTCCCTATATAAAAAACTGAAATCATTTTTTAAATTTTCTTTGATGGCATTGAAACCCATAGACCAATTCCATTATTAAAACATTGAAATTTTATAGAAATAAAGTCAGATTAAGCTAATTTTTATAAAAATTATAATACAGTGGAACCTCCCTAAAGCGGACAAATTGCGGGACCAGAGAATATGTCCGCTTTAGAGAGGTGTCCACCTTGGAGAGGTTTGGCTTATTTTGGCAAGAAAATCGAAAAAATATCTATTTGAAAACCAGAAATGCATTAGTATGCACAGTTTTTACCCTTTATCTATCCTAGTCATGCAATACAACACTTTTTTAAAAGTGTTGTATACAACGATTAGGGCGAGATTAAAAAAATAATGAAAGACTTTTTTTAGCTTTACTAATTGAACTTTGGCATGTACAAAAAATGATTATGATTATGATTCATTGATAAATAAACAATAAAAATGGTATATAGTGAGCAATAACTTGGCTGCCACCACATATTTGTTCAAGAATAATCTGATTAATTTAGCAAAACTTTTACAATTTTTTGCCAACAAGATATACTTATGATGAAAAGTTTAATATGAAGAAGTTATGGAAATTTTATTTTTCCTGTGAATCCCAGGCTTGTTATGTGCCAATATAGTATGCTCTATTTTCACTAGTTTTTTCTTTTGATAAAATTCCCGAAAGGTTGTTAAAATTTATTATGCATTTATGAAAATATTGTTCTATCATAATACTACTAGTTTCAATAAATTAAAGAAGTAAAAACCAAATGCTAAAAAGATTTATATGTTTCCTGTTACACACATGGAGATTTTTATATTAGTATATTTACTGTAAAGTCCTATCCCTGACCCAATGAATTATTTTTGACAATAAAATTTCTTTGCCCAAATCTATGATAACTACTGTTTAATGGCATAGGTTAGATTCATTTTGATTCTTGCTGTTCAGTCTGATAGTGCCATACCATGACTTAATGTTTTTAATTTAGGAAATACAATTTGCAATTGAGAATATGGATTTTCTGGCAGAAGCGGTACCTTGAGATTCCTGCAGAAGTTTTTTGGTACTGTGAAATGATGCAAGAAAATTGAAAAACAGCCTTAGGAACCAATTTATTGTTTTAGTTTTTCTAGCATGATTTAAGTTTCAATTTCGCTTCATTCTCTTTTCTTCAGGTAATCCATTATTGAAGCCAATTATTGCTTCCAGTGGAAAAGATATCTCGCATTGGTTTGATAGAAAAACAAAAGATGTAAGCATGCTATGTTTCAAAGTGATTCCTGTGCTTTCCCACATTCAAAGTGATTCCCGTGTTATCCCACATTTAAAGTGATTCCCGTGTTTTCCCACATTCAAAGTGATTCCTGTGTTTTCCCACATTCAAAGTGATTCCCGTGTTTTCCCACATTCAAAGTGATTCTTGTCTTTTCCCACATTTAATAATAGTGTTTTTCATTTATTTCTAATCATATAAAATGTAATGGAAACATTCTGTATCTATTCTAGATTCGCACATATATTGACCCAGTTACAAATTGTCAGTTTCCTCATACACCGATGGGCAGGTTTCTACATACTCCCCCATTATGCCCTAGAACAGATTGGGCCAATGATTTTGGGCGACCATGGTGGAAAAATGAAAATTACTGTATTGGAATGTTATCGGAGAAGACTAGGCAAATTAGAATTGTAAATACATTGACTTCTCAAGAGCAGATATTAGAGGTAGTCTTTTTGTAATATCCTTTTCTCTTGTAGCTTGATATATAGGTTAGTTGAAGCATTAAAGGGAGTGTAAAACTTAATTTGGACATTGAACCAAATTGTTCTAAACAGCCTTCATAACGCGAGTCGGAAGTACTTATAACATAAAAAGTGCTTTAGAAAACTTCTTTGGGACAAATTCATCAGATATATGTAATTTTCCTCCAATATCAAGCTGTGCTGTTTCATGAAACTTTGCTCATTATAATTTATGCGTTATGACGTAGAGAGTAAGCAAATATTTTTTTTTCTTACAGTTTTCAAGTAATCAATTACTCAGATAACATAATAAAATGTAATTAATTCTTCACGCTTCAATAAGTTTTGATTTTTAATTTGCTTACTCTCTACGTCATAATTAAATTTGTTTTTTCAACAATTTAATTATGTAAATTCCAATATGGCGATCACAGCCGAATGGGTATGCTGTTGCCGAAAAGAAAAGTGTAAAAGATGACTAATTTTCATAGATTTAACACAAATAATTAAATTGTATGTTCTGAATTCATTCAAAAAAAAAAAAACGTTGTGTCAATAAGTTTTACACTACCTTTAACATTAGTGCATATATGTGTCATCAGAAAGGAAAAAGGGGACATTTTGTAAAATTCAAACGCTTAAATCAGCGTATGAATGCGTAGAAA
>JANSTP010267282.1:0-10689 GCA_025330745.1 Cladonema radiatum | reverse complement strand
GACAAATGGAAAGTCAAAATCTGAAAATTGCTCAGTTTTACTCTGAATTCCAAATATTTTTGTCCACGATTGTAGTTTAGCCCAATACACGCAGAAAACTAGTTAAGTTACGTCTATTCAAAAACCGGAGTCAACAAAGGGTCGCAGGGCCGTCGAGAAAAATTGTAGGCCCCGGGAAAAAAAAAATGTTAGGGCCCCCAATTCGCAGAATTCCAAAAACGTTATTTCTTTGTTACATGGTTAGTGTCAGGACCGTATGACATGCTTCGATACGACATGGCATCGTCCTATAGCTAAATTTATTGAAAAAACAATTGTCGCAACTTTTAGGAAAGTTTCAAACCTCATGATAAAAACCTTTTAAAATTAATTCAACACAAGGTCAAATATTGCAACGAAACGCACTTGATCAAATGATTTTGGGAAGTTTTGCCCTTTTGTTGAAAACTTACGGTATTTTTAGTCAGCGGTTTCCTTCTTTCCGAATTGTCAAGAATGGACTAGAACTAGTCTATTTTGAAAAGCATGTTTACAAACAATTCTATTGAAAAGTCAAAACTGAAATATGCTCTTATTAAATTGATCCTAGTTGCCAAAACTTTGGGGAAAACAAATTAAATGTGGATGGAAATAAATGGAAAAGGTAGCGTGACTAAATGAAGTGCCAAAAATTTTTTTCTAAATAACGACATCACTGAAATGTTGCCACGAAACAAATTCAGATTTCACAAAGAATTTAGATCTTGAATAAAAACATTTTTGTAATCATAAGTTTGAAAAAGAGCAACGATAAATATTTCTAAATTAAATTTACATATAAGCAATTAACTTCATTTGTTTCTCATTATAGCTATTGATAATAAAAAAGTTGAGACATGTTACAATCATTGACAAAAATTCTGTAGACGGAAAAGGAAACCTGCCAGTTTTTAAGTTTTGAAGATAGCTTCAGCTTGGTGTTTTTTTTAGTGAAAGTGTTTGTGAAATGAAATTTGATTGATTGCTCAATCGGGCACCGTCAATGAGCTGCGAAACTACAAAAGACCGGAACTGCATTGCCCCCTGGTGGAGTACTGATCTGATCTTATCGCTTTTAGTGCCACTTGAAAAAGTCTAAAACGTATTGGCCATGATTACAGACCTTTCTCTCACTGTTCTTCAAACATATACCTAGAATAAACCCTCTAACCTAGAAGTGCTGATGTATTGTACCCTCAAAATCCAAGCAACTAAATTCTAAGCCGTGAATGTAAATTGTTAATTAACCATTTTTTACAACGAAGTTTTGACCCTCTTATAACGACTTTTCTTTTTGTTTATTATATTGATTTCCCTTTGAGTGGGTTTCGTGACTTTCAAGAAAATTTTCATTTTCAACTGATGATTTTATATACGAAATTTGCGTTTTTTGTTTGCAATTCTAACTTTTCAATATCATACTATTTGTCTTTCTCTGGAAATGATTATAGAAACAAGGTTTTTTCCTTTTCCTTTGTTCCGTTAACTTTCTTTTATCAATTTCCACAGAAAATAGTTTCTAATAAATGACGATGGTTCCAAAGATAAGACTTTGATTTTCTAAATATTTTACCAAAAAGATATTAGAAAAATATATACCAGCAATTAAAATACGCGAAATATAGGCAGTAGAAGGAGTAATTTTATATCTATTTATCACGAAACAACAAGGGGGACGTGGATTCTCATTTTTTTTATTCTCAAGTCTGCTAGCAGCCTCAAGTTTTAGTGTATGCAATCCTAAAAACAATTTCTACAAACTAACTCGTTTTTTAAGTTGGTATAAGTTAGAAACGCCTACCCAAATATTGGAGATTAAACATAGCTTACTATAACTGACGCGAGAAAACACTTGATATCTTGATATGGCCTCATACGGGAACTTTAAAAGCAGATTTTTAAGGAATTGGGCTCTTTACGCCTCTTAATCTTCCCACATAAATGCGAAATGGAAAGATTTGCCCATTATAGTAGGCTACGAATTCGAACATGAAAAAGACACACATAATTATTATAGAATACGCATAACGTTGTGTTTGTAATCACTGCCCATAAATCACTGCTCTTAAAAAAGAGAAAGTGAAAATTATAATACATAATCTATCAAAAAAAAAAAAAAAAGAAAAGAAAACTGGAAATACTACCTTGATAGTTAGGCCCTAATTGTGAATTTTCCCAGCTTTCAAATTGGAAACCGATTAACCGATTTTTTAATTGGTTTCCAGGGTCAAGGCAATAAATAATTTGTTGCTACATATTGAAAATAAAATAATGCATGGTTTAAAACGGTCAATTAAGGAACAAGGTACGAAAAACTGATTTGAAATGAACTTTTTCCGGGCAACAAGACAAAAACCAGTGAATACCAAAACTTTTTACAATGTTGTCATCTTTCTATAATAATGTTATGTATGTTTTATGATACGTATTTACATCGTGCATCCTTTATATTTGAAAACTGTTAATAATTTCATCCATACAGTTTTCTCATTGATTCTTTAAGAAACAAAGCATATTTATAAACAATTCTCCAAGTTATTTCTACACTACCACAATCACCAATATCCATAGGCGCAGGGGAGCATATTTACTTAGGGGGGCGGTGAGATTTTTGCCCGAATAACTTATATCTTAAGGCAAATAAAAGAGCTTCATATTGTGGTGAAAGAAGCGATCCGAGTTTATTATAGACCAGATGCTCATATTTTACAGCAAAGTTACGTTTTTTACCCAATTTTTAGCAAAAATGTCGAAAAAAAGCTTAGATTTTTGCCTGAAAATTTAGATTCTTATCAAACTGGGGAGGGGGGCTGCAGCCCCCCAGCCCCCCGGCCCCTGCGCCTATGTCAATATCAAGGTAGCTGTCACTATTGATTGTGACGCAAAACTCATTGCCATTTTCAGCTACTTTAAGTTCTCGAAATCCTGGTTTGGTGTCTTCAAAATAAACTTGTAAACATTGTTTTTTTTGACTTCATTACCAATGAAGAAGGAATCGTAGTGTCACTTTTTGTTAAACATCGACTGTCAGCTGATGCCAATAAATGACCTTGTAAACTGAAATCCAGGCATACCTGCACTAGCCTTCAAATATTCGCTGCCTTCTTTCACAAAATGGTTTCGGTTTAATAGCTACAACAAGGCAAAAATGAAGCAATGAATCTTCATTGAATGGAATAACATCTAACGTAAAGACTGAAAAATTTTTTATGAGAATCCGTTTTTCTGTTTCATAGTTTTCAATCATGTAGCATCTTTTTACTGTGCTGCTTATTAATATTCCTTTGCATTTGCTGTCTCGAAAGGAGTAATGCAAACATTCGTCTTCGTTATTTTCATATTTCTCAAACCAATTCCAGTTGGTATTTCTTAGTGTCATTTTGTTGTTTTTGTAGAACCTTCCAAGCAAATTGAGTTTACTTATAAAAAAATTAATTTGTGTAGTATTTATTTTGCCATCTGGTATTTCTTGTTTTTCAAGTAACCTCAAAATATTGTCAAAAGGATCCTAAATTTTGGTTCTGCTTATTGTTGTTGCCTAGCTATGAAGAAAGCAAATCATCTTCACAACTTTTCAAATCATTCTCCATTAAGACAGAAAATCTTAAAATAAACAAACCAAAAATTTTAGCATGTGTGAGAATGTACCTTTAAATATTCTTTCTTCAAGACCTTTTTCATTCAATAATAAAATAAATTATGCTGAAAATAATGCGAAAAAATAGGAAATATATTTTTTATAACGATATAAAGTGTATTTGGAATTACAAGTCATACTCAAATATGCAATTGAGAATATGCGATGAAGGGTATAAAAATCAGAATATTCCTTTTTTGGAAACACAAAGTAAATGATAGGTAATATTGCTTCTATAGTATGGGTTGTTGAAAAAAGAGTCCAATGAAGATTTGATCTACTAACTTAAAGTTGTTAAATTCTCTTCTTTTGATCCTCAACATTTTACTTGATTTATACTGCAAAATTATTTTAAGGGCTGGTTTCTCAGTTTTTCACTACTTGCAATGTTGTTTAATAGTCTGTCTGATTTATGGATGAGTAACTCCAAGTAAAGAAGCCAAGTAACTTCTTTAATTTTTACTTTCAAGGAGATTTTTACTGTTTTTCCTGTCATTGGTCGTGAAAGTCGTCATGACGATAACTTACGTCATACGCTACTAAAATGCTGTTATGAAAATCAAACCAATTCGTAACGTATCACTTTTGAGAGTGTTGCGTTGTGACACCTACCCGATAGGAAAATCCAGCTGAAAACAAAATATTTTAGTGTAAAGAGAATGCCTATCCGATTTGATTTTTACAACCGCATGGAAGCTCTCTAGTAAAAAAAATTATAACGCATTTACTTGTTTACTTTAACCCTCTAAATTTATAGTGAAAAGTACTAGATATATGCGACATACAGCAGAAACTTGAAATGAGAATACTTTTTATTCTAAATTGTTCAAAATCATTTCTTATTTACGCCATAATTATTTAATGAAATTTTTTTTGTTTTAGCCCATATCAAAATAGCGAATTTTGACAACTTTGATTACACCATCACCTTGTCTGGTGGCATAATGAGGCATTTCTTATATTGTTTTTGCATGAACATATCGCTATTCATCGATATCACCGATATGTAAATACAAGTTAATGGCAGTTACAACGTTTTTGTCTAATATCGATCCAGTAGCTGTTTTTTGGTGCCATACCTTTTTATAAAGTTTGTTCAGCATTAAATCTGCCTCCATTGATGAGCATTTTTTTTATATTTTGGCGAAAATAAATTTTTCACTGACCTCAGAAACAATGTGGTAAATGGATTATCAAAACTAATTTTTATGTTGAATGCAGTGAAACAAAAAACTTAAAATTAACCAATTTGCTAGCTGATTCCAATAAATTCCCTGTCTACTTGGCCTATTGTGTATGGCAAAAAAAGTTAAGAAATACGACGCATTTAATATGATTCTAATAAAATTGCTGTCTGTTTATATAGTGCTTGCTTTAAATTTACATATCACAAAAAGCTTTATCCATATAGTTCTCAAATTGTTTCTTTAAGAAGATATTTACCGTGTGTTGCTAAACATTAGACCAAGTAATATGCACATTTCCACAGTCACCAAATGCAAGTTGCCCGTTTTCATTATTTGCAACGCACAACTCATTGCTATTTCTTACCACTTTCAGAACTCGAATTTCTGAGGTCAAATCTTCAAACTAGACAGGAAAACATACTTTTGGGTCAACGACAGACGTAGATAAACGCTTTTCAGAATTGTCATTTGTCAAACATTTACCTTGACTTGCCAATAAATACCCTTGGGAATTGAAATGGAACAGTTGACATGTAGATTTATATGTGTTAATCTTTAAAAATGGGCCATCTAGTTTCACAAATGAGTTTCTATTTACTTCAAGACAAATGTAAAATTTTGAGTCCTCAATTAAGGAAATGACATCGGATGTAAAAGCCGAAAATGTTTTGATAGAAATCCAATGCTCTGTGTCATATTCTTCATTCAGGTAGCATCTTTTACGAATTTTGTTTATTAATACTCCTTTGCATTTACTTTCTCGAAAACAGAAATGTAAACATTCACCTTCGTTAGTTTTGTATTGCTCAAACCATTTCCAATTGTTATTTCGTAGCGCTATTTCTTTGTTTTTGTAAAACCTTTTACATATAGAGTTTTTGAGAATAGCCAATATAAGTACATGGGCCCCGGCGTCCACTTTTAAGTGAGGGGGCCAGAAATCGGAGTCTAAAAATGTCGCCCACCATGGTTGGGCGACGACGAAAATTTTAGCTTTCCAGATGCTCTAAAACGTCATTTAACGTTATTTTAAGATAATAAAAGGACAATTATTTCACAATGAGATCTTCTTAAAAGTCCTAAAAAATAAAAAAGAACATTACTTAGTAAAAAAGTGGGGGGGCCATGGCCCCCCTGGCCCCCCCGTCGCCGGGGCCCATGAAGTAGCCGATAAAAGCGTAAATTCATCCTTAAGCCCACATTTTTTTAAAAACATCTCTTCACGGAAATTTACTTTGAAAACGGAAAATTTCTAGTAGTAAGAAATATTAATTGCTGTGGTATTTATTTTGCCATCTGGTATTTCTTCTTATATAGTTAGCTTCAAAATATTTTCGTAGTAATTTTTATGATATTTTTGTTTGTTGCATGGCTACGAAGAAACAAATCAGTTATAGGATTTCTGACAGTCATTCTTCCAAAAGAAAAAAACATTTAGTTTCACTAAACAGTTTTAGCTTTATAAAGCGTCGAGGTCTATATGTTTGTGGAGGTCTATATGTTTGTAATAAATTGTGTGTTCCTTTAAAAAGAAAAAGATTTAAGATCGAGCTGCATCATTTAATTATCATTAGTTTGATACCTCTATTCTATACCTCGTCATAATGAATCAATTCAGCGTTATTATTAGTTACCTTATGACCTTACGGAACGCATCACATCAAAATGGTTATTTGGTAAAATATCTGCCGCTTTTAAAAAACGAAATAAAGTATTGTTAAAGCCTATTCAGGCTCAGGAGGGGGGGGTGTAGGTTGCCTTTGGAGTCCCTTTATTAGTTTTTTTGTGATAATTTCTGAACGAAAAAGAGTTACAACTTGAAATTTTTTTAAAGCTTTATTTAAAAACTTCAAAATATTTGCTCTGAAGGTCGTGACTTGCAGATATGTCTAATTTCCTGAATTTCTGGATATAACTTAAATTACCGAAATCGATTTCGAGGTCCTGGAGAGTGATCTAGATCTAGTCAACGCTTTCGGAAGCCAAGCATCATCTGATCATTCGGTCTACATCATCATCAGTTTAATCATCTAATTTGGACAAATTATTCGGTCCTTGGAAAAGTCGAATTACATGATTTCAACTATACATGAAACCACATAGTTTAAAGGCTTCCTCCCTTTCTTTTTATAAAGTAGGAGGATAGAAGTCCTGGGAAAGAAGTTGTTCTTTGTCATATTGAATCATTTAACTTGATTATTAGGTGCCTAAAGACTTTAAAGAATACATCACATCAAAAGTTCTTTTTGATGTTTTATTTGCAATCTATCTGTTTTGCTTCTATGAAGATTCAAGAAGTTTAGAAAATAGATTTAACACTGCATTGATATCTATATTTTAGCAAGAGCAGAAAAGAGCGTCTTTGACACCTTAAAACAACAATGTAGACTACTTCAGGGCTTTTTTGCATTTTGTATTTGACAGCAGACAAGATTTTAACATTTTTAAAATTAATTATGACTTCAGCCTTGTGGAAAGTCCAAAATTTTCTTGAAATGTTTCACCCTTAATTTTTAAAATTGTAATAGGATATACCCAGAAACTTTCTCTGGTAATTACTGTTAATATATTTGGTAATGCATTTTAAAAGGTCTCGTTTAGCTCAAGACTAAAAAATATTTTCTCTACCCCAAAAATAAATAAGAATAGTAATTTATTGATGAGATAATTTATTTTTGCAAAATACCTGTTTTGTAAAATACTCTCTCTTATTCTCTGGGTGTCTCTAAAAGAAACAAATTTAAAAATTGTCTTTGAAAAATGCTTATTTGTGCTGAATTACAAGATGTAATTATTTAAATGAAATACTTTTCACTACTTCTTAATTGTTCTTTTTCTTCGAACCTAAGCATTAGGAAAAATCTAGAAAAATGTGACATAGGTCTCTTATGGCTGAAGAGTCGTACATTGTTTTTGCAGTTCGAGATAAAGTTTTTCCATGAAACGAATACGAAGGCTGTTTTAGTGCGATGAGGAAAAACGCGTTTTAAATTACTTGTAATACTTGTTCCGAAAACTTGTGCAAGTGGTTAAAGTGTATATATCTTTTCGAATGTTAAATAAAAAGTTTCTTGAGAAATTGCTTTTTATTAAAATTGTTCTCAAACAAAGATATCGCTTAAAACTAGTTCTTTTTTAGACATATTGATCTATATAAATCTCTGAATTTACTTTATCACAAGTATTGAAGTAAGCATTGGCGTTAGTGTCAACGATCAAACAAAACTCCATCCCACTTATTGTAAGTTTTAGTTGTCTGATATTTCTTGAAGAATACTCAAAATAGGATTGGAAACATTGATAATTTTCATCTTTTCCAAGTATCAGGTTACCAATAACACCACTTGGATAATCATAGCCTGTCAAACATTGATCATCTTCGTCCAACAAGTGACCTTTCAAACTAAAATGGAACTTTAAACACCTATTTTTTGCTTGTTGAGTCTCTAGGATCTGAGCAACTTTAATAATGTATTTTCTATTCATTTGGAGACAAAACTCGTATTGTGAATCTCTATCAAACATAATTATGTCTGAAGTGAAAACTGAAGCAGTCCTCATCAAAAGCCATTTGTTAGTGTTGTAGTTCTCAACGAAGAAGCACTTTTTGCCTACAATACCTACAATGACACCTTTGCATTTTTCATTTTGAAAACAAAAGTGCAAACACTCATCTTCATTTTCTTCGAACCTAAAATGCCAGTCCCACTTCGTGTTCAGTAATTCAATTCCTTTGTTTTTGTAAAATCTCTTACTCAAGCACACGTTCGCACAAACAGTGAAAATGAACAGCTTTTTAAGGTTCAAAATAAGTTGCATTTCTTCTCCTCTTCGAAGGAAAGTCTTCTTGAAAAGTGGCTACACATAATTTTTCTTGAAACTGAGAAAAATTGTTGACATGTCTTTGCAATCTGGTTCATTTTGCTTTTAGTAACACAGTATTTGGAATATAAACTGCTGCTTTTATGAAAGCAACTTTGAATTTTTATATTGTAGTAACTTTTTATTTTTCGCTACTGATTTACTCAAATTATTTTACTGTGATAACCAAACCTCCTTCACATGCTTTCTTATCTTGTGCCACAGCATAAACAAAAATGCATTGGGAATGGAGGAAAGCATTTTTGGTATCAATTTCTTGATGTTTGATGTTTCGTTTTATTTGGCGTTTTGTTAATGACTTTCCAGTCAACTTTTTTCAAAATAATGAGAAATGGAATTTATTATTGAACATAGATAATTCTGTAAGAGAAAAGCAAAAAAGGGTCAGGTATGGTGACAGGGATGACACAAAACAGGCCAAAGGCTAGATTTCCATTGTGGTCCCATTTAAAGGGGAAGAAGCAAAAGGAAAAATAAAGTACAGCTATATTCTAAGAACAGTTCCATTGCATGCTTAAATTTATTACATTATCCCAGTCATTTCTTTTCTGGTAGCATTATCAACACTATTAATACAGTAAGCGTTTTGACCCTTTGAAGGATAAATTCTAACTTTTATTACGATTTTCTGTCTTTTTGTACTTGGATATAAAACCATGAATTTTTTGATGCAATTTTCAATTAAATATTGTCGACATTGAAATATTTCATTGCTCAAAACTCAGTCTTCTGATCTTCTGTACTTGGATTCCGTCCAATAAGCAAACTAAGAACACTTATAGCACGATCTTAGATTTAAAAAATGATACTATCAAAACTATGGTCGAATCGTTACTTCAGGGATGTTGACATCACTTATTAATCATGGTCTGCAAAAATTAATGATTGATTTTTTCAGCTTTTCAAGGTGGCCTTACAAAAATTACTGTAATACCTTACTGAAACATGCTCCAGACATAAACTTTCGTCTGGATGTTACTTATATACTAGTTTCTAAATAGAAAGTGTCACAAGGCTTTGTAAACTTCTATTTTTCCGAAATAGTTTGAGCTATTTTTTAAAGGGGTAAAAAATATCTATTTTTTGGCTAAAAGCGTGATTAAAAGTCCAATGTTGTTTCTTCTCTTGGGCTCACACACTGATAGATTGCTCTACTGGAATGTTGTTAAACTGAAAGTTAAGAAAAGTTTTTGTGAAACGTTTCAAAAAACAGTTTACATGGGGGTTCGCATCTGCTCCCCCACATGACAAATAGGCTTAAGAAATTGATTATGATAAGACTAAAGATCGATATTCATTTGTAAGATAAATAAGTAAACGGCAATGTAAATTATCAGTTCTACTCTGTAGAATTCCGTAGATCTACCCTAATTTTCAAATACTGTATTTCTAATACAATATCTACCATTCAGTTTTAAATAATAATGTCGCGGTTCCTTAGGTTCCTGTTTTTTATGCTCTTATTCTGTGAACTGCCAACTATATTGTTTTTAGCAAAATGCTACACAATTTTTGTTAAAAAGACGTCTCTTTGAAACCCTATTAGGCTGATTTAGATCTAAGACGCGGACTTCATTTTTGCTCAGAGGAACCCCCGAAAAGCCTGGACACTACTCTTTTTCAATACGTTCTATTTACAACTTCACGTTCGAAACTTTATTTTGTTCAATTTCGCGTTGTCTGTAAAACGTTGTGATAAAATCAATCTGCTCACAAGAAAAATGGAAAGTAATACCCAAAAGTAAGTATTCCTTGATTAATGAATTCCAGAAACTTTGTTTGTATGCAAGTAAAGTTGATTGTTATCATTACAACAAAACTTTCAAAAATTTCTCTTCTGCATCTAGACAAACTACAACGATGTCTTGGTCAGAAGAGAAAGATACGTTAATGATGAGGGAGATTGCAGGCCAGGGGATTATGGTTCACAAACCAGGAAGCACAAGTCGAGGACAAGGATGGCAA
>JANSTP010267271.1:0-10690 GCA_025330745.1 Cladonema radiatum | reverse complement strand
AGATAACATGTGAGAAAATATTCTAGATAACAGGTGAGAAAAAAAGATTACAATAAACTGAGTTATAACATTATTTCCGCGAAGCAAATGAAAAAAAAAAAAAAAAAAAACGAATATATGAAAAATATATTTGTTTTGAAAAGGGATTTTTTTCATTTTTTCATCAAACAATCAGAAATATTTTAAATCTGTTTTAAAAAATTGCCATTGTCTTTTCCTAAAATCAGACGAATGCCGTTTTCACGCTGACACTTAAAAAAGAAACGTGGCATCGAGGGTGTACAAGCGAGATTCCATGCTGTTCAGAAAAGTTTAACATAACCATCATTAGCCGATGTAAGCATAGCAGTGCTGATATTTTCTGCTGGGTGTTTGCCAGTTGTACCATCATCAGTATTATTTGATTCAGATTTTTGAATCTGGCAAGCTAATTTATGAATATCGCCTTTGATATGTCTGTCAACCTAGAATATAACTCAAGGAATGAATGAATGGTCAACCAATTTTATAGGGATTTTATTTGAGTAAAAATAAAAAACTTACATTGAAATTTGTCACAACATTAGTTCCCTCAATAAATGCGCCTGCAGATTTAACAGCAGCACCTCTTATGCTATTCACAATTCTTTCTTTATATTTAGTGCAAAGTTTACACCAGATCATTGCCACAAGAGTCTTTTTATCTTCCTTTTCTGTTTTGTAGCCAATTACGTCTTCTTGTTCCCATTTTAAAAATGTAGAAATATCTTTCGTTACTCCCTTTCTACCATCCATAGTTTTTCTTTAATAATAACTTTGCTTTATTAACGATAATCGAAATAGAAAAATACAAGTCTGTTTTTTCAAAGATAACATTCTATTGAAATCAAACTAAGGAAAATATTTCCTTGTATTTTTTTGATTTATTAACAATAACAGAAATAGAAGAATGCATGTTGATATAAAACTCGATTTTGTTTTTTCAAAGATAACATCCTATTAAAATGAAAATAAAGAAGATATTTTTTTGTTTGAAGAAATTTAACTGAGATGTCGTTTCATTGAAAATGTGCTTGAAAGGATTTATGAATTGAACACATGAGTGACAAAAACAGTATTTTAGGCGTGTGATTATCGCACCCCATAATCAAAATATGGCACGTGTGGGCGCGCGAGTCTGCGATGGCACGCCATTCCTGTGAAGGCCTGGTACATAGCAGGGAGTTGTGATAGAAGAAGTAACAACTCGCAGGTTTCCTTTTGTTTTTGTTAATTGCTTCTTTTGTTTTAAAAAAGCAATTAAAACAAAGCATGTTGTCAAAAAATAGAAAGATTTTATTACCGACAATTTTTGTAGAAATACCGACACCTCAAAATTCTGATTTAAAGGTAACTGGTAACGATTGAACTGTTAAAAACAACTTAGTTTTGATCCATTAGGGCCTACAAAATCGCCTTTTTCGTCTTGGAAAGTGAAACATTCTAGACATATCTTGAAATTGACATATAACCTCTTACAAACAAATGTTAAAATCTTGTCTTATTCAAAAGTATCTGAAAAAGTTTCAATATACGGAGTAAAGGAATGGATAATCTTTCACATGAAAGTCACAGAATTCAAAGACTCTGAGGATTCCCAAAGTTATGAGGCAAAACTCCCTCAAACATTGTCGGACGTTCTTCGCTAAATACGGAATTAGTCGTGAAATGTTTTTATTGATGCGAAACAATAATAATTTTTGGCAGTTAAATAATTACTTATATGGAAGAAGTTGGTGAAAGATAATTAGTGTTTTGATAATTACTTGGATTAACAAAAGTGTTATTACAACACGCATGTTTTTGATATGTTGTAATTCCTTCTATTTAAACTTCCTTGTACATAGTTTGAATACCTAACAATTGTTAGTTCTTAAGATTTTGTAGGTGGGGGGGGGAGGGGGCTGGAGTGGACTCCTCCCCAGTACCAATCTCCCATAACAATACCCAACGACAATAGGCTTCATGTTTAATAAGCCGCCGATTTCTCTAACTTGTCAGAAGACCAATATGTCATCAATAATATCTTGTACAATAAACTAAGAATGTTGTCTCGTTGTCTTATGAAATTAACATTTTCAAATAACATCATAACATGACATGAAAACATTATTTTCAGAAAGCAGCTCCAAAATTTTTAAATTCCTAGTAGATTCTCATCAAATCTGTCACTCATCATTAATATTGTGCAAAATAAACAAGAAAGTAGTTCCGATACATGGCAAAGCAATGAATAGTTTTGAATGACTTGTTTTCACTCAGACAATGCTTTCAGGAAACAGTCACTAGGATGTTTGGATTCTGTATAAAATTTCCATTAACAATCAACTTGCAAATCGCTAACTACAAAAAAAACAACTGGGGTTCATACCCCAGCAGACAAACTGTCTGCTTTTTAAAACACAAAAACTGTCACAAAAAACAGAAATGAAGAAAACCTAAAAACATACTCATCAATAATTGTCTTGTCTGCTTGAACAGCCTTGATAATTTTATGATCAAAGACAACATCTTCCATGGCACCATTTTTGGACTTGAAATAATAAATATTTCGATTCTCAGCAGCTAGCAACTCTCTCCATTCAACATTTTCGTTATGCTCCCAACATTTTTCTATCAAACAAAGCTTAACACTGTGTGATTTTATAACTAAATAAAGTTTTGTAGTTGCTCTTGTGAAGCACTCAGCAAGACGATAATATAAAAACTCTTGACCCAATTCAAAAACACAGAGAAAATTTTCAAACTGGAGCCCTCTAACTGATGCATAGTCTGTCAATAAAAAGTCACTTCTTCCTTCCACAAATGAAGATATTTCTGTTGTCCAGTTAACATTTTCATGAATTAACAATTTGTAAATGCTATTAAAATAACACTTATCAAAAGTACATATTGCGACTCTTTCCTTTTTGAATTTTAAAGCAGCAAAAATGCGTAATAGAATTAATTGAGTAGAATCAACGTTTGAATATACTAAATGTCGTTTAAGTTTTGTCACATATACACTGACTTTCCCACACGACACATTATGGCCAACAGCTTCACTTTTAACATATTTGTATCGGCTCAAAACAACTTCTCCACTTGGGAAGGATTGTTCATTATGGAAAGATTGCATGATTCCTTCCCTATCCACAATCTTATTATCATGTGCATAGGTATTAATATTTGCATAGAAGTCATACAATTTACATTCAATACATGATATAGTTTTATTCACAAAATCAAGTATTTCTTGAGAGCTACGCAAGTTATGTTTTAGTTGGTACATTTGGAAACTCGTTCTATTTAGGAGCATCTCATATTGGAAACCTGGTGGTTCTATGTCACTTAAAATGTTTGGATCAGACAAACTTTCAATATTTTCATATTCCATTGGTTGGACACATATTACTATGTGACTTTCGGATAGTGAATCAATTATATCTTGAATCTTCACAACTTCATCTTCAGTCAGGTAAACACCATTAAACTCATCTAGAAATAAATGCAAACGCTTGCCTTCCCATACACCATTTAATATATCTTCATCATATCCTCCAATGGATGACAGTATTTGCGATAGCATAAAGCCAAAACCACCTGGATCACTACTACATACCAATATATTTTTTTCTGGATGATTATCCCTGAAATGTTTCATTTCTTCAATAGATTTTGACATCTGATCATGACAAACATAAAAGAATATATCATTATCATCACTTTGTTTCAAAACTTCTTTCAATCTGTGCTGCAATACAAGAGATTTACCAGAACCGTAACTTCCCTTGATTATCATGTGTTTGTGAGGAGAATACAATACTTTCATTTGAGAAGCATTCAAAAACACAAGTTTTTCAAGCTCCTTCATTTGGTACGGTGGATGAGCTGTGTACGTTGGAAACATACTTAACTGCAATGAAATTTCCCCAACAATATTTTCTTGTAGACTTTTTGATATGTTTTCAACAAGGGCAACTTCTGGTGACCCAAATTCATTTTTAATTTGTTGAAAAACATGATTATTTGTGACAGCTCTTTCAAACCAAAATTTAAATGTTTTGATTGATGTAAACATACTTTTGGGCAGTAGTAAATAATTCGAAACACATTGTTTGCATTGAATCTTTCTGCTATCTTTTGAGATTGAATTATCAAGTAAAACCACACCGATATGAACAATTGAATTGTTACGTGTACACTCATGAACAGATTGTGCAAACTGTACGTCTTGTGAAAAACTGTTCAACATTTCTGGCAGATGATTAACGTCATCACATATATTAATATGCAACATAACATTGTTACTTGAAAAGTAAGCGAGGATTTTATTATTTGACTTTTCTTGCGGGAACATATATTCACCAAACTTTGCATAATGATTGCGTAAACTATATCCTTTGAATGCAAAGCCGTTGTCGTTTGTTTCTTTTAAAAAAGACTCAATGGTGTTGAGAATAGGACATTGTTTTGTTTTGTTTACAGTGTAATCAAATATTCTCATGTCATGTAACAAAGAATAAGTATCAAAATATATCATTCTTGATTCAAGAAATTCTTTATAATTTTGAAGAGAAATAATCTCAAGATTGTTGCCACCAACATTCACTTTAATTTTTTTCGTTTTGCTCAATGGTAGAATACTTTGTTTTTCATTGAAAATATGTTGATGAAAGATGAAACCACAACCATTAGCAATGCTTGAATGATCTAAAGTGAAAGATTTGTACAAACATTATTTCCAAGAACTAAACAAATGAGCAAAGCATTTAAAATTCATTGAAAATTTAGTTATTAAAAAATCATTAAAAAAGTTATATCACTAAATAACAAATACTTATGTCATTTTAAGGAAGATGTATTTCAATTTGAGCAGTTTTTTCGAGGAAAATTTGTAGACAAGTACTGCCATACCTCAATAAAGTGCTTGAGCGCATATAAAGTTTCGAGGCTCTAGTTTAGCTGCTTATTTGAGGGAACACTTACTAAAAAATAAGATTTGGAAGCAATTCAAAAACAGCGACATTAATTTTTACTTGAAGGGAATGAAAAGGTATTATATACAACTCCTATATTACTTTGCTCATATTTGCATAATTATCTTTTTGATAGAGAAACATACCTTTTCTTAGAAAATAAAATAATTTTATTTTTCAAGGTAGTTTTAATTGTAACTTAAAATTTTTCTTATCCAACAACATTTTATTTTCACTTAAGAGTCTTAAGGTAGATTTTTGTTTCGAGATGTAAAAATTGTTACAGCACAGATTCTCAAAGAAACTTTTATTTACGCAAACAGAAACCGAAGTTTGGGGGACTCGATTTGATATTCAAGGAACTAGACCAACCATTTAATGTCAATATTCATCTTAACACTAGCCGTATTACAGCTCCCAACACACCAAAGTAAAAAATCATGTAAGGGAAATCGAATGCTCTTTTAACCCTATTCAGGCCGGGCTTTTTGTGGCACTCGAAAGCCGCGCCCCTCCCCCTCCATAAATCGAAAACTACAATAGTTATGGCAATAGAACTTGGCACACTAATACTTCCAACTTTTCTGCACACTTCTGCATAATTTTGATGATGATGACGTCATCAAAAATGTGATGATAACATCATTTACTGTAAGGTTGCGAAAATCCAGTTTTCAGGTGATTTTCTACATTTTAATATACGGAAAAAAGTGGAAAACTTTTCCACATTTTATCTTTATTCTCTTAGTTTTTTTTTGGAAGAATATTATTTAGAAAGGTTTAGGCTAAAAAAAAAAGATAGAAAAATAGTTTTTCCTTAAGGCCACAAAACTCAGTTGCTATGGCAACAATGAGCTCATATTGGGCATGACTTTTGTCCCAAAATGTGTATTAGTAAATTTTATTAAAAGTCTTGAAGTCACACCCCCACCCCCTCAGACTGAATAGGGTTAAACCACACCAAAACCCATTTCTTGAAGACTTTCCTTCATGAGAAAGAGCAATTTATTATTGGAGAAAACCCATAATGGCTGCAAATCTAACAGTTAATAAAGTGTAACATTTAGAAGATATCACAAAACTTACAAATTGAGTCTGAAGATTCTTGCAGAAGCTGAGGGAAAACTGTTTCCATTTCTTTTATAACTAGATTACCATCATTGAAAAGCAAAAGAAATTTTTTCCAATATGTCCATGAATAATTGACAGGGTGTGGATGACAAAATTCTTTCATAACATTGTAACATCGATTGAAACAATCTGTATGTTCACACTCTATTTGGTGTATTTTAGATTCATCCAAATCAAGAATTCGAGCAAACCTTTTCCATTCTGATATTCGAGTGGCAATTTCATTACAAATATCTGAAAAACAATACATAAAAAATAAAAACATGGAGAAATATTAAAAAGATTCGAAATTTTTATAAAGTGCTCTAAACGCTCATAAAAATATAATGTCCTATTCTAAAACCCAAATAGATGAAAATCAGTCTACTGAAAAGCACGTCCCATATTAACGGAGTAACTTTTGACAGAATTGATATTGCGTCCCATACACAACAAAATTAAGTAACTTAGAGAAATTTATCGCGCTCTGGTTCAATGCACTAATTACATGTAATTTTTTATTGTAAAATGCCTAGTATTTTTTTTAAAGGAGAGAGAGTGAGAACTTTGAAAGCATCTTATCAGCATCTATAAAAAATTGAAAAAAGACTTTTGTTTTTTGAATTTTTGCTGTTGCTACCTACTCACCTCTTCAACTACCTTAGTCACCTTTTTTACCTACGTTCACCAGTCGTCGTATCCACCAGCTGTTCCGGTTTTTGTATGTGATATATCCATATTGTGGCAAAAACAACGTTTTTTAACTTACATGCAAAATCGTAAGTTTATTTGAGTATTTTCGAGTTATTTGGAGTCTACGAGTTGATTATAGGTATTTATTAAATATTTTTATATATTTAGCTTTTGAAATCATGTTACACTATTTTGAAGTCCACTGACTCTTTGTGTCACACCATTGTTTGAAGTGTACAGACCCTTTGCCATAGCCACACCCACTACACAACACTCTCGACTTTGTAGCCTTCTCCAAGTTAACTATAAGCAGTGTTCCCAAAGTTTTGCGTTTTTAACCAAGATCACTCTTGTAAATGTAAAAGTATCAACAACGTAAATATACGTGTCGTATGATGACATACCATCCTATATTCATTACCCCTGTCACAATAATTGAGCAATTTTCTTATTCTTTGTAAGGCAATTTCCTTTCATGTTTTCAATATCTATTGTGTGTAATTGCTTGAAAAAATTGTATAATTGTGATGCTAACAGGTCGGATCCAGTATGCTTAAAAATTACAAAAACCTCTAGCTTATAAACTAAAAAAGATAATTTCACTGACAGTCGGTGGGAAAGCTTCAATTCTACTAATTTTTTGGAGAAAATATATCTGATAGTGGTGGGCAAAATCTGGATTTTCAATTTCAGTTTCGGCTTTGGTAGACATGAAGAAACCGAATTTGGCTTTGGCTCAGCTTCGGCAATTATGTTTATTGAAAAGTTTTGTACAATATTTTTCCGTATAAAAACAAGCTTTCATCTCATAAAGGGAAAAAATAGAAAATTTGATGCCAAAATGCATAATATAGCCAACACCCTTGCTTCATGCTAATGTCCAAGATATAGCTAAAAAGCTATACCATTAGCCCTGTAGTTATTCAATGTATACCAATCGAATTAGAGGTGACCTGAATGTTAGCTATGAACCAGTGCCATCAGACACCCCTCAAAAGAGAGGGGTTTATTGAAAAGTTTTGTACAATATTTTTTCCGTAGAAAAACAAGCTTTCACCTCATAAAGGGAAAAAATAGAAAATTTGATGCCAAAATGCATAATATAGCCAACACCCTTGCTTCATGCTAACGTCCAAGATATAGCTAAAAAGCTATACCATTAGCTCTGTAGTTATTCAATGTATACTAATCGAATTGGAGGTGACCTGAATGTTAGCTATGAACCAGTGCCATCAGACACCCCTCAAAAGAGAGGCCAACCGAAGCTCCCAATCTGTGATATACATCATCACTATGGGTGAACCTGCATCCATGCTGGGACAAAAAAAATTACTGCAGCTCATTGAAGAGCTCGGATGTTCCGAAATGGCTTACAGGCGATTACGCATTTTAATAGCTGCATAACACGTATTTTCACAATTTTCAAAGTCTGCAACAAAGATAATGACACAGTAAGAATTAACATTAACATGTTTAAGCCTTTTTGGATTTTCGATTTATGATAGAAGCAAACAGAAAAAAATAAATCTTACTATAGTAACAATAACCTGCAGATCTTGGTATCAGAACTCAAGTAAAAATCAAGATGTAAGCATTAATACAGATTTGTAGTATCTGAAACTTGAGTTTGAAAATCTATGAAGTTATCAAGTCAAAATCATAACTGAGACGTTCCTTTTAATTCATAAATGAAACAAAGATTAACAAATAAACATGTTGAAATTAATACAATCAACATGCTTTTTGGTTTTTTACCTGATCTTTACGAAGATTCACAAAGAAAAAATAATTAATAAAGTTGACGAAAAGTTTTTTTTGCTTCATCAGTTATAAAAAAAAAGAATGCTTTTTATTAAAAGTGAATTTTGTTTCAATTGCAACAATTTTTTATTTTCATGCAAGTTATTATTTATGGGCAAGGAGATGATTGGTTATATTTGTTCAATCCCTAAGTCTAGACATAATTTAAAAGATCAAATAATAAAATCTGAATAAATAAAAGTAAAGAAAAATATTTTAAAAAAATTCAAATTTACTTACCTATTGAATACGATAACATAACTGATCACTTTTATACAGTTATATTTCAGAACTTTTTTTGTGAATCTGAAGACAGGAAATGACTCATATTTGCAGACTGGCAAGACCATAGATGGAGTGTTGCAAGGTTAGTATAGATTCAATTTACCTTATTTAAATTATATATTGCCTGTCTTGATCAACTTCAAAATGCCCATTGGTATGAATGTTGACATCAAGAGAAATTTTGGCGAAAAAAAAATTTAAGCCTAGAGATTCATCTTTGGGAGTGAAGCTGGTTTTTGTGTTTGGGGTTCACAATATAATACGTCCCTTGGCGCCACTACACATTTATAATTTATTTTAAAGACAAAACATATATTTGATTAGTTAAAAAGTTCAAACCTATGAATAAAAAAGTACTTATTGGCCGAATGCAGAATTTTTGCTGATTTTAAAACGAATATTCGGCTTTGATTCTGCTATGCTAAAAATGCCGAATATTTGGCAAGATTTTGGCCAACCGAAATTCGGTGCCCACCACTAGCACTTGAAACACTAGTTGCATTTATCTTCACTTCAAATCTCGCTTTCGCATTTACTTAATTTAAAAAATAATATTTTCTCAGTGGCTGAAACAAATTTTATAACCATTAGAGTAATTTGAAAACAAAAAAATTATTATCTACATTTGATTTTTGTTTGTTTCAAATTGTTACCAATAACTAATTTTATTCTACATATCAGAAAACATCATAGGCATCACATCATCCTTTTACACTCCCTCTTTTTCTTAAAGCAAAACAACACAAACTTGTTAGCAGAGACATAACAATTTGCCCCGTAGAAATTATTCCACTACACAAAATCCCCCTTAGTCAGTACCTTTTGAGGGTCAGGTGTGACACTTTTGCGGAACTAAATTTCTATGCTTTTTATGCAAGTTCTATCCTTAAATAGTGAGAAAATGTTAAAAATAATGATCAAAAGTGGGGCAACAAATATTCCCCCATGGGTTACTCGAAGATGCTATGCTTGACCTAAGCCCCATTCAACAGTACTTTTCAGTCATTCGCATGCCTGGGGGTCCTGAACCACAACACCTTTTCGCATGAAACTTTCTAGGATTATCATTTGATTGTTTATAAACCATTGAAAAAAAAATCGGTTGCTATGGAGATTGGTAATTTGATGAAGTCATCATTTTTGTTCATTTTAACTCGAAATTTTGTATATATTTGGTTTTTTTTTTTTTTTTGAAAATAATTATCAGGACTACAAGAGGCATTCCTACTTTATTTTCAAATTATTCAACCTAAAAGTGGAATTATTATAAGGAAAAATTGTCAAGATAACATTGACCATGCTCATAATGACTTCATTTAAATGGCCAAATTTTGCCCCCAAAAAACAGGAAATTATATATTTTGTCCAAAGAGATTATATTTTATGAGCTCTATCAATATTTTCTGGGATATTTATTTAACCTTGGTCATATCCTAAGAAAGGAAAATAATTAACACTCACTTGCTGCATTTCCCAATGATGTCATCTATAAAATCATCATTTCTTACCTTTTTTTAGGAATTATGGGGATATCATAACGACAATTATTTTCAATTATTATTACATAGGTACTAAATTACTTGACAAAGAAGAATCCTAATTATAATACTGGTATATGTTTGTCAAAGCACTTCCAATGGTCTGAATTTGCTCCAATTGTCGAAAAAGTAAACTGGTTGCTATTGGGGAAAATAGCAATGCTTTTGGAAATTGGGCGCAGTCACATTGATGATAGCCGCACCATAATTAATATGGAATTTTGAAAATTTTGATGAAGTCATCAAACAGTCACGTGGCCTGTAGAATCTTCTTTGTATTTTCTCAAG
>JANSTP010267260.1:0-10692 GCA_025330745.1 Cladonema radiatum | reverse complement strand
AAGTGTCAGCTGCTGCACTGAAACCTGCTTCACAATAACCGTAATTCAGATTACCAGCAGTTTCTAAACACACAGTTATATAATAAGAAATTAAAGTCAATAGATGAACTAACAACCCTAGGACTGTTCCACATGCTTCAAACTTAACTACTTGACATTACAATTATCTTAAAAGAATAAAATTCATTTGAACGTGTGGGTAATCACTTCTGAGACACACCAAATATAAAAAAACCAATCAAAAACCAAGCAGAGAATATTTAGGGCAGGGTTTGTTTTTCTCTAAAAAGGGCAAGTGTTTGCGCAAATGGGCAAATAGGTAATTTTGGTCCTTTTTAGCCTAGAAACACATATTTTTTGCTGACTTTTGGTATATTCTCATCTATGCAAAAAAGAGCAGGGTGCATTATGACACCCAAGTTTAGTCTAGAATAGGCTCTGCAAAGTTACTAGAGCAGGCTTTGAAATTTTCCTCGACACTCAGCAAATGCCAATATACTTGCCAAGGCAAACTTCAATATACACTGCATTTTTTCTGTTATCTCGGCAATGCTTAGTTGCTTTTTGCCAAGGCAAAATTACCTGAAACTCGAAGGTTGTAGAGAATCAAAAATCATTCCCAACAAAATGATAGGAAAATAGAGATAACTAATAACATTAACATTTTAAAAGAGATTGGGTGTCATGGCAGACAAATGAAATGCTTTAATGTGAGTACCGACAACTTAATAATGTTGCTGTTAAAACATGCATAAAGTTACCATCTCGACAAGGTGCAAATGTATATTTATGTCTCAGCCTCGAATCAACAAGTGTACATCGCCCTCTAAACCAAATATCAGTTCGGAAAGTGTATGACACATTTTGTATCCAACGTGGAGCACATGACAATATGTTGCCATTTAAGTCCATTGCTGATGACCAACCCATATGTTGCTCTTTTTTCTGATAATACTCTTGTGCTAAAGAAAAATATTTTACCTACATTATTATAATGGCAGATTGAAAACAGGCATTTCAATTTAAAAATGAATGTGAAAAGTTAGCACTGTTCATTTTGCTCAAAAATAAATCCTTTCTTGAAAATAAAAAACCTCTAGAAAAATTCTCAGTATTGCTGATTACATAACCATGTTTCTTCAACACGTTCACTGACGACGGCGAGTTAGTTTGCTGATCTTTAGTTAGACCCTGTGTGCTGAACCTTGGTTCAGCTATCATACCTAGAATGCCACCCATAGTAATGCCTTCTGGATATTATTTTCGTGTACAAGCAAAGTGAGAAAACATTATAATAAATACTTTACAAAATGCACCCATAAAAATTCATGACGAATTAACTCATCATCGGCAATAGAAATGAGTATCCAAATGAAATGACGAGTTAACTCGCCATAATCCAAACAATTCTTGACCTTGAAAAGTATATATATCAGAGTCCTGGATAGTTTGATTTACAATTTTTGTGAAATTCGAGCACTATTATCTTATTTTTAAGATGCAAGAGGGGTTATCTTTTTTGAGTAACTTCAGGGCATAGTTTCTTACCTGTGAGAAAAAGAAAACTCTTTAAATCAAGTTTAGACAGAAGTTTAATCATTCTTTTTTAAAAAATCAAATCCTCTTGAATCCTGAAAATAGCTAAATTCTTAAATTTTGATTTTATTTATTTGCAGTTGTAACAGTTGCAAATTGTGTAAAGTTTGTGTTATTTTATTCCTTCTTTGAAAAGAACTGTTATAAAAAATCAGGAATTTTATGGGTTTGGTTTAAAACAAATTAATATGTTTACTTGTTACAAATAAAGAAAAGAAAAATTGCTGAATACGATTCAAAACATACCAGGATTATCTTGATCTTGATCGAAAGGAACCTGTGAACATTCGTTTTTATCATTGAAGTTGCACTGAAACACAGCACCAGGTTTTCTTTCATTATCAGCAAAGAATGGTGCACCAACAACTAGACTAGATAAATAAAATTTGAATTTTGTAATTTCAGAGTTTATGAGACTGAAGGTTTTAACAGTCAATATTATCCAGAAAGAATGCATAGTAGACCAAGGAGTTACAGGAGTTAATACAGAAAAATATGGTAAATGTCGTTTTTTATATTTGTGCCCAAATTACTTCTGTCTAAATTAATTTTCCTCACATGAAACAAAGAGATTTTTACATTTGGTTCACTTGATAGAGCCTTAGTAGGCATTTCTAATCAGATTTATTCATATAATTGTACCGCAAGTAATAAGGAAAGAATAAGCAGGGCACGCCATGTATAACTTTTATGCAATTTGGGCACATTAATAAGCAGTATCATACACAATCCTGAGTACAATTTCCTGAGGATGATAAAGAAAAATGATAACTTTATAATAAACACATGCCAAAAATTGTTTCCACTATAAAGTAAAAGGTTAACAAAATTTGAACCAACCTTATTACATATTAATAATATGATTTCGAAAATACTCACCTCATGGATTTTCAAGTTTAATAAAAATAGTTCAAAATAAAAGAAGTGAAACCTGTGGAGGATAACTGGTCTGGGGATCATAAAAAAGTGGTCTTCTTGAAAACAGGTGATCTTCTTTTCTTAGACAGGTTAAAAACAATGGAAAACTATATTTCAGGGCCAAGAATTAGTGGTAATGATGAAAAGGTAGGCTTCTTATAGTGATGATCATTGTAGTAGGTCTCACTGTATCTAGTTACTTGCCTCTTGCAGGTAGTTTTATTCTAACTCCATAGAGAATTATCTCTGAAATAAAGAAATACTGAAAAAGCCTAGAAAAATAATTATGTTTTTCTTACCCAAGACCTTCTTGTACAACTAGCGAATATCCAAAAGCTGTAGACTTGTCATTTGCTTGTTGATCATACCTAAATATGTTGGTACCTTTTACATCAATATTGAATGAGTTGACTACGAATCGAGTGCTTGCAAAGAGCAAGCAATAAAAGTGTATATGTTTCATAATTATAAATATCATTCCAAAAATTTTCTAATTCCTATACATTATATACATATCCTAAAAAATTGTTTGATAATATTTGAAACAAGAAATTGTAAGCACAGTGATTTCTAGCAAATAATGAATCGAGAATGACAATTATTTAGAATAACAAAAAGTATACAGAAAACAACCAAGAACAACAGATTCTACAGATGGTGTTGACTAGCCTTCTCAGATGTCGTTTGATGGCTTTTCCCAATGTAGACAGAAATTTGAAAACGGAATTAAGCCCTGTTAACATTTGGAGGGAGAGAAACAAAGTAGAAATTTGAGATAAAAGGCTCTCAGGGGTAAACAAATGCAAGTGCCTGTATACATCCCCGCAAGGTTTCCTTAGAAATTGCTGCAGGCAAACCACTCTATTTATTAATAATATATACTACACCGGACAAAGGTACGTTATTTTTACATTTGATTTTTTTAGCTACATGGCAGTGTAAACCACTATTTAATTTCATTCATTATACACAATATTCAGATATTAGAAATATTCAAGAAGAATTGATATCACTCATGGTGCCAGCAATGATTTTAAACTTTATACTTCAAAATAAGAATTTCAATCTAGGCAGTGAAATTTTCACGAAAAAAAATGTGGTAGTACTAGCATTCACAGGATCATATAAGATAAATCCATGGAGATGAATATCCAGTCCAGATGAATTCCAGATGAATTCACAGTCTTCACATCAGAAAGTCAAAACAGCCAAATGTTAATGAAGGCCACTTAAAGTTCCCCTAATACAACATTTCATATAATGTCTCTCTCTGTTGGACAGAGCCTTTTCATAGCATTTTATCACAAATCTATAAACATGCTATCCTTATATAATGCACAATCTTATGAAATTAAACAATTTTATACACTTTTCATAAATTTTGATGTTACGTCTAAAAGAAATTTATGATCCATCTAAGAGAGTCAATTTTTCGAGTTCCCAGAATGCCCTTCTTGTGCAAGATTCAATGTATATTAAGTGTCAACAATATATAGACTAATATCTAAAATCTTACAAAATGTATCTAAAGTCTTTTAGAATCTATTTAAACAAAATTCGTTTAACATGATATCTAACATAAAAAAATGAAAAAAACATTTTTTGAAACTGATATCTCCCATATCACAACTGTCAAATATAAGTACATAATTGCATATATTGTCAATTGTCAATATACTGTCAAACATTGGAATGATGGATTTTATTTTTTTCTCAGATAACCAAACATAAAGATGTTTAGACCATATCTTTTATTGGATCATGTACCAAATCCATGGTACAAGCCATTTCTTTAATTATCAAGGGATTATTAAAAAAGGGTTAGCCCAAGATGACTTGGTTTAAATAAAAGGACATGGTTAGAGTGAAACATTTGGAAATATCTAATTTTTTAACTAAATAAATTTCTATTTACTGCGGATGGTTTTACAAACCAAAAAGCTTCTGAAATCTGTATAATTTTTATCTTTTTATATTCATCTTTTCAATATCAAAAGCTTCTGAAACATCTATATTTTCAAAGGTCCGAGGAGTGCTATTAAAATGACTAAGATCATCCAGTTTCCTGTAGTTCCAAATGAAAGTCATAGTTGACTATCAAAACTTGGGATTCAAATGGGTGTCGGTCACCAATTTGTCTCGAAACCATACGTAACATGGTTTTTGATCTGAATGATTTTGTAAAAATAAATAATGCTTTCTTTCTGTGTGTAAGATTTATGCTCCATATATAGTTTATTGTTGTTGAATTGATATTTGTGAAAATTATATAAAATTGATAATACTAAGCAAGTCCTGATTTGACCGGTTTTCATATATCCTAATATTGAATGTGCAATATTACCCAAACTTTGCACAAAGCATTCAAGGTTTTCAAATATGTTATACATAATAGCTTCATTAATTAAGACAAATCATTACTTTTGAATAAGTTTTGTTTTTTGCCGACACACAGCAAAAATACTTTTGGTTAAAAAACCATGTCGTACGTAACAATTAGTTTTATAAGCTTGCAAAATTACAGGGTGTGCTAATATATCCAATGTTTTTTGGTGCTTTCTCTTTTCTCTAGTACATGGTGTTCATTATTAAAGTTGGTTTATACCCAAAAAAAGGCTTTTCAATTGTACATAACGCATTCTTCAAAAATGAAATTGGAAACATTTTTTTATAATTGGAAATGACCTTTCAGGAATTATATTCTGTATTTTAAGCCATCGGTAGATGTTTCTTCAGTGTTTCCATCTTATAACTATTAGTATATATACTTAAAAAAAATTAAAACTGCATATAATAATAAGAGCTTTTCAGCAATAAGTGTATGTTGTTCTGTCTTTTCCTTTTCTTGAATACTTTACCAAAAGATATATAATTTGATATGAAATTAATACATATGTTTTTCAAAGAAAACGTCTTAAAGCTTTTTCACTTCCATTCTAATAATTTACAACTAGATGGTGTGGCAATATTTTTATGTATTTTTCAATATAGATACAGTGAAACCTGTTTAAGGCGGTCATCCTTGAGAACCAAAAAATGTGGCCGTCTTAGACAGGTGGCTGCCTTATAGAGGTTCATTTCAAGGTAAAATGGTTATTCGGGAACTTAGAAAAGTGGCCCTCTTAGACAGGTGGCTGCCTTATACAGTGACCGTCTTATACAGGTTTTACTGTAATTCAGCTTAATTGCCATCTTACATTTATTATCTGTTTCAGATACTGTAGTCTCTGAAAACAATTTTCTTCGTTATTTTTTACAGTACTAAGTTTTAATAAAAGCAAATAGTTGTCTTAAGAAAAATTAAAGAATTCATTCAATTTTAATCATGAAACAATTTGTTCCTGGTTTCTATAAATTTTTCGCTGTACGCAACACTGGAAAATACAGCAATTACCAATCAGAATGTATGACCTTTGATCAAATGGTTTCGTAAACACCTGAAAATTTTAGGAAATATAACTTCTGAGTAAATATTATTACATTCAGTATCATTTTGCACTTTTTTGGCAATAAGTGTTACGTACAGTTGTTTTGTCTTAGTTACAAAGCTAATTTTTGTGCCAAAACGCTTCTTTCCAAGATATCTAAATATCAAATCCATTGTTATTTACAGAATGTTTACCGATCTTTCTGGGATTTTGGAAAAAAAATTATATATCTAATTTCTTTTTAGACATTCAAAGTGCAATTAGCAAATTTTTTACTTAATATTTTTAAGAAACTTGTAATTAAATACACAATATATCTCAAGTTCTGACCTTACAATAATGATATTTTTGGTACTTTGTATGGGATATATACTAAAGATATGGTTATGAAGGATAAAAATGTCAATTTTCAAGTTTTGACAAAGCTTAGGGGAAAAAACTAATGTTACGTACGGTCTTCTAAACAGATGATTTCATAATATATCAAGGGCTATTCCTTTTTTGTCACATGTGCTATTGCCCGGCAAACTTGAGATTCCTTTGTCCATAGGTAGAAGATAAATTCTGATCATAAATCAGCTAAAAATTCTGACTTTTTTTTCGAAAAAAAAAAAAAATTGGTTTCTTCGGGACAGATTGGTGACCGCAACCCAAATATATTACAGAAAAAAAATCCAATATTTCGTTTTCCAGAGACTAAAATAAAACTTCTGAACCTGTATAAGATGACCACTCTAGGGACCGTAAAAAAGTGGTCTTCTTAGACAGGTGGTCTTCTTATACAGAATGCAAATGAAAAATGAAAGGATTTTTTATTTATTCTTGAACAATAAAATAAACAATTACAAAAATAATGAAAAAAATTATATATATAGTCTTTAAGCAACAGATCTAGTTGGAAAATGACAACAACAATTAGACAATAATTAGCTGGCAATACATTTTTAAAGCTTTAATTTTCTGAAGCTTAATTTCTCCCTGTACATTTAACTACAACCACTGAACCATTTAATTACTAAGCAACTAACACATCTAAAGAGGGAATGCAATAATGTGGATAAGCTAGGCCATATGAAAGTGAGATATTATCTACAGAAGATGAGGTGTTTAACCATGACTAATGCAATAAGAAAATCCATTTTCCATTCCAGAATTTTTCAAAAGTGATTTTGTGACACAGCAGAAAAAATTTGATAAAAGAATCACTTAATATCCCTTAACTGCAATCCTGAAGAGTGCTGTTTTTGACAATCTACCCATTTTTACTTATTTATAGGGGCTGGAGGTCAAATTGCATTTCTTCAACTTTTTGACTCCCAAATTCGTCTTATTATTCACCTCCCACCTCATAGTTTTATTTTCAACCCACCCCTATCATCTTATTTTACGGACATTTTGGAAAATATCTATTCCTGTTTATTTGACCACCCTACATCAGCGCAACAGAAGTATATGCCTTCAACATTTAAAAATTTCTTTTCTAAAACATGCAGGGCTTCAGGAATTATGCAATAATACAAACAAATTGTTATTTGAGAAACAGTGTGTGAAGAAAACCTATCAATCTTTCTTGAAAAAGTTTATTTTGTTTCCATTAGAATGATTCTATTAAATTCAGTATGGATCAGTTTAAAAATGTGACATTCAAATGTGGACAAAATATGCATGTCATAAAAAATTGGGACAAAATTTCTAACTTAAAATATAAATAAGCTTAGAACCTAGAGAAGGGTTAGAGGAGTGTCTAGACAATGATGACTGTTGAAAGTACAAAAATCAGTTGTGATGAAAGCCTAAAACTTAATTAACCAGTATTTGCTTGCTTCACAAATCAGTAATTCCCTAAAGAATAAGCCTTTTTTTTTCTATTTAGTTATGATGTTACAAGTAGGACACACAATAATAAAAATAAAAATGGGTTTAACAATAAAGATAATTAAAAAAGAGACATGAAAAGCACAATACAAGATCACGTCAGTCCACTCTCTCTAAATTAGAGTGGACAACAAGACACTAAAAAGAAAACAACGATACGAGTAAAAAGAAAGATAGTAGTTGGAGGGATTTAGCAAATTTCTAACTTATCAATGCAATGGCATGTAAAAACGCTCCGAATTCTTGATAAACTTTATTGAGGCATTCAAAATAGATTTATTTTCTGATTTGGAACACTTCTCATCGCCATAAAGAAGAATTTCAATTTTTTGTTTTACTGAAAGATTACCAAAATTACAAACAATATTTGACACTTGATTAAGGAGGGTCTCACGGAGGTCTGTGTAGTTATGGCAGCGCAGGAAGAGATGTTCAGTATTTTCTTCCTCTAGACTACAGTTACATAATGGATTTAGGGTGTCCTGAAAACTGTGTCTAAAATATATCACAATTCCTAGTACAGTAATTAGTAGAGAATTTAGGTAGAATTTTATGTAAATATTTAGGTTTTTCATTCACAAATATTTGATAGAAATTGCAAAGCCGTCTGCACCATCTGAATAAGCCTTTTATAACACACATATTTCAATTTGAATTTTGAATTTGATAAGTAAGAAAAATAAATACAAAATTATAAATAGAAACTATGCAGACATAACTATAAATGGGCCTTCTAAGCTACATGGTTCAAAGATACACTTAACACAAAAATATATTTCAATACAAATTTTTTTTTTCGTCTATAACAGAAACACACATACAAAAAAGCACAGATTTTCCTAGTTTTCTGAGGATTTAATAGATCTGCAAAATTTGTCAAAGAAAGATGAGAAAAAAAGTAATAATAACAAGGAAACGGGAAAATACAGGGAAACGGGAAAATACAGGAAAACGCAAAAAAGCAGAAAACTCATAAAATTGGTCAAACTTAGCCAATGCAACTGTTGCTCAAAGACATTGTAAATCTCTTTGTTCACCCATTCAAATATGCATTAAATGTATACAACACCAGTCCAAAAAGGAAGACAAAAAAACATATCAAACATATAGATAAAGTAAAGTAAATAAACAACACAAAGTATGGCTACAACAACAGCAACAAAAAATCAAAAAAATCAAATTAATTTTTCAAGCAATGAAGATTTGAGATTCTTTTTAAATACACTTAATGATACCAAATTCTTCGAAGAAGAGCTAAGTTCTTAAAACTTTTAAAAAATTAAATTCTATTAACAATGGGAAACTAAAATTGTTTAGAAATACAAGGTTATCCATCCATATTCCTCTTGTCACACTTACAGTTTCTGGGCCATTAAGATTTTACAACCACCCACCCACGCCCTCAACGCTTTGGAATTTTACTTTTCATTTCTTCCTCTCGTTTCTTTAAGCTACAGTAATGGCAGCTGTAATGCTGGAGGAGGATGCTGTGAGATGAAACTAATAATCGATAAGTTTAAGTGACCTTATAAAAATAACAAGTGAGTTTATTCTTTATATAAACAAATAAATAATTAAGTAATTTGTTTCTTTTAATCACATCCTTTCTTTTGATTAAATCAATTTACGAAAAGTGAATAATGTTAGCTGTATAACATGAACATAATTTGAGAATTTAAGTATACAGTATACTTGTGATAAGTGATACACCTGGTAAGTAGGGCGTGGGCCTGCAAAGTAGTACACTTTCCTCCGGTCCCTTGAACTTCCTTGTATTTTTCAAGCAAAAAACTTTGCTTAACTGGGACCACAAATAACTAGGACACCTAATATGTAGTATGCTTTTTACTGGTCCATTGGAGCAAAAACTTTGCTTAAGTGGGATAAATGGGGCTTTTGTGTGATCCATTTAAGAAATTTCAAACTGTATTTTTTTCAATTCCTAACATCAATAACATAAGTAGAATATTTAAATTTTTGTGAAAATTCAAAATGCTGATACAAAATATATGGCAAATTTTGTTGTTCCTTACATTTTAACAAGTTTGCTGCTAATGACGAGTTATCTGGTCATGGCGTGTCGTCCGCTGTGTGCCCACCCTGAATTCAGCTACTGACCCCGAGATTTGAAATAGCATTTTCGCTTTGCGCCCCTGGTATGTCAGTAATATAGGAAATTGTGCCCATAGGTGAATCATACCCCTACTGCCCATATTAGTATCCGGCTTTACTGACGATTTCCTAAAATATGTTAGGGATGTTTGCTGCAAAAGGGTGCCCTTGATCCGCCCTTCCTTATGGACTTTTGGAACGTGTGATGTGCCCCTTGACCTTAAAATTTTCTAACAGCACCCTCAAGATCTCGTCAAAATAGGCCATGATCTGCTTGGAAATGACTATCCAATGTCAGGATAATCCTTGGAGAACAAGCTCTCAGAAATTTTTGCCTATTTGCCTCCTGGAAAAGATGATTTTTCAAGGGTTGATTGTCTGGAAATGGCTAAGTAACCCCTTGGAAAATTGAAAAATCAAAGACCCTGGGGGTGTACAGAGTAAAACTGGTATAGCCCATGATACATATTTTTCTTACATACAAAGGAGTAGAATTTTACTTAGAGTTTTGAGTAAGTAGGTGGCTCATAAAGGTGACAATTAAATAATCAGCGCTGGGTGTAATCTCTGGTAATGACTAGCTAGTTAAAACTTGATAAAACATAAGAGATAACAAACTGACGTCTGTGAAACGATTGAATTGTTGAAATTAACATGACAAAGAAGCAAGCACTTTTCAAATCAGTATTAGACAGGGAATTATTTCCTGCAAACTAACACTTTGGGTAACCGAATTTTTGTTTTGAAATTTGATTAATATATA
>JANSTP010267248.1:0-10693 GCA_025330745.1 Cladonema radiatum | reverse complement strand
ACAAAAAAATGTCACAAAAAAAAGCCGAGTCGGCTCTCTATGTATTCTAACTCTATGATAAAAACCAGTTTTCATATTATTATAAACTCTTGAAGATGAATAAAAAATAAAAAATACCAAAAAAATAGCGGACACTACCTTTAAAAAAAATTAAAAAAAATAAAAAATGACATTAATTGGTAATGATATTTTTAGATCAATAATAAAAAGTGCAAAGGTACTCAAGTCTGATTGGCTGAGAAGGTAGCAGTTAATGCAATTCTGTAGAGTCCAATTACATGTATTTGAAATGTTGTTTACAAATAAGGCTATCTATACACACTGTTTAATCTAGAACCTTGTATATTATACTATACATTCAATTTATATTTTTTACTACGGAGTTGACAATGTTGTGTTGATAGTTAATAATTGTAAACTTTTAGAGTATTTAATTTTGTTTTTAACTTCAATTTTTTAACTGTAGTGTTAAGATAATTATTTATTTTATTTCATCTTATTTCATTTTTATTTTGTTAATGTAGCTATTATGTATCAGTGTAAGACTGTTTCTAAACAAAGCCGATGTAAAATAAATTGAATTAAAAAAAAAAAATAAAATAAAATAAAATGTACGAGTTACCAGTTAATTATATTAGGTTTCTACAACCCAAATTGTAAACAAACAAGCATGCTGCCTGGTGCAGTACAATCTATACTTACACAGATTCACATATTCACATATTCTATTTTAAAATTCTTTTTGCCTTACTTTTTAGGATATGGCATCCATTTACTACCATTCAAATTGCATAATTTTTTTGGATCAATTTATTGGCATCTAAATTTTGAATGCCATCTAGAAATTTTGTTATATTTTTGATCCAAAAGTAAAAATGATGATGGATTTATTGCTTTATTGCTTTCAGCAACACAAGAGGTTCTAGATTAGTCAGATATTAGCCAATGAGAAGCCTACTTCAAAGTACTGATTCAGTCAGTCCACTCCATCCGACCAAAAAGATAAAAACATTTATAAATATCCTTTCAATTTATTATTCTTATTTCACACCCTGATAGTCATATGTGCATATCATAATATGTATCATATATGTGTTTAAAAATATATCTTAAAGTTTTTTTATGGTGGTGAGAAGTGTTTTTACTCTTGCCAATAATAATTTTTCAAACTATTGCAACAAATAAACCAAGAAATGTTTTTGTGATGGTAAGAAGCAAACAAAAGACCTTACTATGAAAAATCCCTTTGTTGAATTGTTTTGGGTTTGATTATAGAACTGTTTATAAACTTTGTTGGCTGCAAAAAAATCGTTATGATTTATATCATGTATATGCCGTAATGCTTCGAATAAAAGCCCCCCTTCTGTTAAACGCCCCCTCGAACAAATGCCCCCTCTAAAAAATTAGTTTTGCAATAAATGCCCTCCCTCTAATAGATGCCCCCTCCAATGATCGCTCCCCCTAAAAGGGGCGTTTATTCGGAAAGTAATTACCAAGAGGGGTGTTTGTTTGAAAACTACCTTTATTTTTGTTCTTTTTTGCCTAGGTATTGCGTTGTTAACAAAAAGAGACATTGTAAAATTAAAAAATATTCAATAAACACCCCCTCTTTTAAATGCCCCCTCAAATAAACAACCCCCTCAAAAAATCAAAAAATTTAATAAACGCCCCGGGCGTCTATTTGAAGCATTATGGTAAGCATGTTCATGCAATCGAATTCTAATTGATACCAACACCAAATTCGTCTTAAAGTAAAACTTTGACTAGGATTTTTTGTAACGGTAATAACAATTGAACTTTTAGGTTGGCTTAATATTTGGGGAGAGTCGCACTGCTGATGTGCGTGCAAAAACATATTGTGAGTTAGCGATGTTGAGAAAAAATGATCTTGATCAAGTCTTAATTGAATTTCCACTCATTGAAAGGTGAATACATTTTCTTAGTTTTAATTTATTCTCATATTTCTAATAAGGACTTTTTTCCTGTATTGGTTGTTTGCCAATTTTCAACCAAATTCAATGAAACTTACCTCGAATATAAAGTAACATGTGAAATTTCAAAAAAAAAAAAAAAAGTTGACATGAATCGCGATTCCTTGTCACTTAATTCGAACCCTGTGATATGCCTGATGGTCTTTTAAATGTCTCTAATTCGTCAATAGCTTTGATCTTTGAAAGAATGGTGTCTTTTAAATTTAAAGTTGCAATTACTTAATTTGAACCCTGATATCAAAACAAACTTCGCTTCAAAGTCCTTCAAAACCAGGCCTTGAGATAACATTCGGACATTGTCCGACCCAAACTTAAAAAAGTCTGAGAGATTTCAAAATCGATCGGACATTTTGTCCAAGATCATTGTATAAGCACAATCATTTTAATATATTTTCATATCCACTAACCCATTCCATATCAAAACAATTTTTTTCAGCAGTGATGGCGAGTTTATTTTGCTAAGAAAAATTATTACTTTAGGGACCCGTAAAAAATATGCGGTCTTTTGACTAATAAATATGTAGCCTGAAATGGCTCAGGAAAATCCGGTTTTTGAGAGTGTAAGCTATAGAGTGGTTTTATTTTTCTTTTTGAATAAAATTATTTTTCTTCTTATAAAATTTTTTGTGAAGTTACAAAGTCATTAGTAGACTTTTTTTCAATGTGACGCAAGAGAAATGAAAAGAAGCCTTTGCATTGAAAAAGTATGTGCGCTATGTAAGTAGAAATAGAATGTTGACACACAAAAAATGATGCAGTGCATAAAATGTAATTTTTTCACTAAAGAAATCTATTCAATTCTCTCCTCATTATTTAATAAAGATATTTTTATACGTAAATATTTTTTATGTGATCGTTAAACGTAATGCTGCAAATCTAAAAGGAAACAAGTTTACAAGAAGGGAACATTGTCAAAGACATAAAAAGTTAAAAACAACCAGGCTTCAAGAAATAAACCTTTTAAAAACCATGAAAACTTTTTAGATTAGATTTTTGAAGCTGTATACAAAGCAGGTAAACAAAAACAACTTTATTTAAATGGAGAAAACTTTACCGTTCTGTCTTTTTAAAACATCCACGAAGCAAATAAACAAGAAACAAACAATATGAAAATTGGGAAAACTTTGCCGTTTTGAGATTTGAAGTCATCTACAAAGCAGGTAAACAAGATACAAACATAAAAGTTGGGAAAACGATATCGCTTTGAATTGTGAAGACATCAACGAAGCAGATAAACTAGAAATAAACATTAAAAAAGTTGGGAAAATTTTGCCGTTTTGAGTATTAAAGACATCTACCAAGCAGCTAAAAAAGATACAAAAATTTAAAAAGTTAGGAAAACGATGCCGTTTTGAATTTTAAAGACATCTACGAAGCAAATAAACAGAAAGTAGACATAAAAGTTGGGAAAACGATGCCGTTTTGAATTTTGAAGTCTCATACAAAGCAGATAAATGTATTTGATACGACTACAAAAGCAGTTTTAAGGGATTTAACAATTTTTTGGCATAATTAAATGTCCGACCCATTTTAAACAATGTCCGATCAAATTAAAATCTGATTTTAAGGCCTGGTCAGAGATGTTGATAACCTGCCACTAACTTAAAATAACAAAAAACAGAAAAAAACGCATCACAAAATCAAAATATAAATGTTGTTTAGTAATGGAAAGTGAGAGTTGTAAGGTCGCAAAACTAATGTTGTAAGCGCGTTGTAAGCACGTTGGTTCTAAATTTAGTTGTAGGCGATGATATTAAATCTGGTGATGGAGAAGTTGCTGAGACTTTCTATGAATTTTTCAGCAGTGCTGTAAAATCGTTAAATTTGGGCTGTGATGAAAAGTTTCTTAGTTCTGTGGAGGGTGATAATGCTGGAAGTAAGGCAATCAGTAAGTTCAGAAATCATCCTAGCATTACTTACATAAAGGATAATATTGACAGAGAAGCTACTTTTTCTTTTGATGAAATAGATCCCGGAATATTATCAAAAGTGATATTTTTTTTGTTTTCGGTATTCATAGGCTGGCTTTCTTAGCCATGCCTTTTATTGTATATTTTAACCGAGTTTAAATAAAGTATTCCATTCAATTCAATTGTTCAAAAGTTCATTATCAGTATGTTTGGATAATTATCTTTATTGCTAGTTTCGGAAATCTATGCAATCTGATTTGTTGCAAAAATTATGTAATTTTTTATATTTTGAAAACAGTGAGATATTTACGAAAAACGATGCAAATATCGAGTAACCATGACAACGTATTTACTCTTGGAAATGCATTGCAAACAAAGAACATTTGAAAATTTATTGCAGAAAATGAACTTTTAGTGATGTTTTGAAACTAGCGATAAACCAGTTCTCTATTTTTCTTGTTCATTTATTTTCACTGCTATTTTCACTCGTCTGAAGTCTCATGAAAATAAAGAGTGATAAAAAAAGAACTCAAAAAATATTCACCATATTGCACTCGAAACCCTTCGACCACTAGTATATATATATTATATTATATTTATTAATCACTGATTTTTCATCTTTTCCTTAACACCTTTCTTTCAAATTTTTCAAAACACTGAGTTGACATCTAGATGACATCACAAATTCTTCAACTATTTAGGAAAATTCCCTAAGTGATGAA
The DNA here is from genome assembly GCA_025330745.1 of Cladonema radiatum. Taxonomy (NCBI): domain Eukaryota; kingdom Metazoa; phylum Cnidaria; class Hydrozoa; order Anthoathecata; family Cladonematidae; genus Cladonema; species Cladonema radiatum. The sequence goes on along the minus strand of JANSTP010267248.1, from coordinate 6,070 downwards.
TCTTTAATCTCAAATAATTCAAAAACCAAAAGTTGGATTGAGATGAAATAAAAACTAGTGTTCATCATTTTTTTTTTTCCTCTTTCATGTGAACCCAACTTATATTTTCACCTCGGAATCCCTTTAAATGTTGTTTTGATTTTGCCCGTAACTTCCTCTAGTAATTTATCGTTGTTATTTTTTCCTCAGCGTTTATGAGAGAGTACTAGAAAAGAGTAAAATTTATTTTCTGCAAAATAGAACCATGTGTAAATTGATTTAGGCAAATGTGTAAATCTGTAAATAAAATTTCCAATATTTCGAGAATCATCTTTTGGGAGTAACGTTTTTTCAGGTGGGGTTGGGGGGTGGAGGTGATAATCAAGGAGGCATTTTCCTTGGAGGTTTTGATCAAGGGAGTGGAGCTTACTCAATCTTTGTGGGTAGTTGAATATTCTGGTGAATTTTGAGCGAACATTTTTTTGGGAAATGATTTAGAGAAACTGCCGCGTAATTTACCAGTAACATTGGGTTCGAGAGACAATTTTTGTGGAGTACACTAATACATAGTTATTTATCACCAAACTTTAATTATTTTTGTGTAAATCTTGTGAGGCCATTTTCAACGGGTTGGTAGAGAGAAATTATTGAAGGGTTATGATTTTAGCGTAATTTTCGAGATGACTTTTTTAGAGCAGAGCAGACAGACAAAATTGTCATTTAACCACTAAGATTTTAGGGTAAATTTCAAGGGGTCATTTTTTTAGGGGAATTTTTTCGAAAGTTTCTTGTAGATAGCCATTATTGAAGGGCTATGATTTTAACTGAATTTTCGAGGAGGGAGTATATGAAAGAAATTATTATTTCGTCGCTAAGATCACTGAACCAAATAACATAATTTCAAATGAATATTTTTCTACTGGGGATTTTTTTCTGGAACATCTCTAAGTGAAGAACTAAGATTTTTTTATGGGAGATCTAATTGAAAGGAGGGATTTTCCTGGTGGGAAATCTCTAGGGTTGGAGAGAAATTACTGTTCAACATTTTATGAAGATGTTTTTCTTTGAGTGTTTTTAGAGGAAGAGGAGATATTTTTATGGTGGTGATGTGCTTTCCTCAATCTTGGCGAAATTGCTAAGATTGTTATTTCCTTTATTTTATATCCGTTTGCCCTATTTATATTCGTTTGCACTATTTGCCCTATTTTGACTGACTTTCTAGCTAAGAAGTTCTGTCTTTTCCTCTAAATTGAACAACTTTCTAATCTGTAATTACTTTTTTATGTTTGTAAGGTATTTTTATAGAATTTCTTCGAAAGAAAGTTTAATTTTTAGATGTTTTGTCACATAGCTACCTCTATTTTGACAGATTTTTTGAGAAGCAGTTTTTCGTATTTTCAGCGCTGTAACATATTTTCTATTATTTTGACCGATTTTTTATCAAAGCATTTTCCATTTTTTGTGGCCATTAAGGTTTTTTTTATCTATCATTGCAAAATTTTTAAAGAAGCAATTTTCATTTTTTTTCAATTTTTTTTTTTTTTTTTTTTTAGTCCTTGACACATTTTCTTCTATTTGGATGGAGTTTCTTTAAGAGAAGAAACACAATTTTTATGGTGGTTACGTGTTTTCCTCTAAATTGAACAACTTTTTGCTTAATGTTTTTTCCATATTTGAGATGTAATTTCGTTTCCGTATTTTGTATTTTTAATTTTGTATTTTTGTAGTTTTTAGGAAAGAAATTCTTGCTTTTTTGTTGCCGCGACCTGTTTCTCCTTTATTTTGGTAGACTTTATAGCAAAGAAATTTTCATTTTTTATGACATTTATATATGTTCCTCTAAATTGAGCACCTTTTACCAGTGGTAGTTTCGGAGTTTTTTTATGTTTAGGAATTATTTTTATATATTTTGACGGAATTACTAGGCAAGAAATTTTCGCTTTCTTGTTGGCATGACCCAATTTTTTCTAATCTGACGGATTTTACAGCGAAGAACTTTTCTTTTATTTTTGGCTGTGACATATTTTCCAACTTTCCAGTAAATTAAGTTTAGTTTCCATTTATTGCCGTGTGGTCATGACACACTCACAGCAATTTTATAGGATTCTCTACCAAAGAAATGCTGATTTTTCAATGTTCTTTATATTTTTTCACCTATTTTGATCAAATTTCCAGTGTTTGTCATTTAAAGCATGCAATTGCGCTTGCACACCTCCGCACACATCTAAAATAATTAAGGTGCGCTGGGTGCAGCACGCCTAAATGGTTAAAATTATTAAAATCACACCTCCACTTCTTTTTCTCTCTTTACTTGCGATCATTTTCTTCTTATAATGGTTATTTTATTAGATAAAAGATATGTCTAAACTTATAATCGAAAAAGAGTTCTTATTACCTTGATTTTCATCTTTGTATAACAGGTTAGCAACATCTCAAATATAAAACACTTTACATTAACCCTTTGGGCTCCGATTCCGGACTAGTCCGGGAAGTTGAAAACAATTTCATATACCATTCCCGGACCAGTTCGGGATCAGGGTGCATTGTTTCTAGGCCCTGTAGCTACTTAAATAAAGCCAAATTTGACAAAAAAATACATTTACAGGTCATGGGAAAGGTGGCAGGTCTGTAAAATACCATTTTAATTAAAAACTGCTGACTCAGCATTTCAAAAACGATTCTAGAAAAATTGCCAGGCGAGAGCGCAAACCTCGTGACAAATGACTTAAGACAAAGTATCTTTTATCAGAGATTTTGGCTTGCAAAATGAATGTAGCAAACTAAAAATGATATCAAGAGACGACTAAAGGTATAAATTGAGTGTTTTATTTAATTTATCTGTAAAAAGAAGCCAGAATTTGCAAGTTTTGATTGCCTTTTTCTGAGTTAGACACATATACTAATACCTCAATTTCTAGCCTTCAAAGCCTTTTAAACCAAAATAAAACTCATATAGGATTCTTAAATGAGTGTAATACTAAGTAGTTAGTTAAAAAAGACCTGTTAAAAAGTCTCTCAAAGATTTTTTTCTCAAAAAACTTTGTTAAAATTAAAAAGAGTTGAGTAGCTCATAAAAACAAAATGGCCACCATTTTTTTTATATCTTGCTTTAGTTAGTTCAGATTGTAAGTTAGAAATGATATAGTATATACAGTAGCTTCAAAAACTGTTATATTTAGGTCTATAAATGTTGTTTAACAGAAAAAGACATTTGGACAAATTGGTAGAAGCAAAATATTGATTTGACTTGATTTGATTTGATTTAAGCCTCTTTGCAAACGTCAAATTGCAACTATCAAAACTACAAATTCACTGGCTATTATCAGATCCAAGAGGGTAATGAAGCCCATAAATGTGCTCATAAAAACTTTAAAGGGATGTTTCATATAAATTTTGAATCTTTCTGCTTAATTAAATGTCTCTCAAGCTTTTTTTCCTAATGACAAAAGAAAATTCTGAAAAAATGACTTTTTTCAAAAAACGGCCAGTTTTTGGCAATGTCAAGACCATTAAAAAATGACTTTTATTTTGCTAGAAACTCTGTTGAAAAGCCGTCACAATGATAGGAACACATAATATGCTAAAACACTTCACAAAACAGTGTTTTCCCTCTGAAGAATGCATTTGAAGAGAGCCCATTGAAGGGAACTTTCACTCTTTTTGATGGTAAAAACACTTAGATAGAAATTAAAACACTTGAAATAACTTGTGAGAAATTCCTTCAAAGTAAGCTAAAACATTCGGAACAAAATTTAGTTGAAACAGACCAAAAATTGTTGCTATTATAAAAGTCAATGTTTATCCAAAATTAGCAATCAATCCTTGCGAGGGCAATATAGGCCATGCTCTATGCATTTTAAGAACAATTTTATGAGAACAAGAACCTAAAAATCTTTTTGAAAAATTGCAAACTTTTCCTTGTGTTCTTTTCTTTGGATGTACTGAGATTATTGATTTGTTTTGAAGGATGCTTTTACTGAGTACACTGAGTGTGAAAATTTTGCAAATACAATGTAATGTTTTCATATCGAACATGTTTAATAAACACGAGCACATGAAAAATAGAAACTTTTATCATTCTACTTACCGTTCTTGTTTGAAAATGCTTGTTTGGATGTTGCTAATAAATGAGTTAACTGCCTGGTTTTTGATTGAATTATGATTTTCTATGTAAATTTCAGTGTCTTTAAACTACATTTGCAGGAAAATTCTCCTTTTGATATTTTAAACGTTATTTTTAACCAAAAATACCTGTTTTGATGCCAAAAACAATGATGTCATCACTTGTAATTCACATAACTTTACCAAACTAGCAAATAAACCAGAAATAGCTTTAAATAGCAGAAATAGCCCTCTTTTTGTCTTTTTTCGATTAGTTATAATGTTGTTATTAACCCTATTTTACCTTTTAGGGGAGGAATTTTACCCTCAAGATTGTGACAACGTAATCATTTGTAAAATGATAGTTACATGTCCAATTCAGTTTATTATGGCTTGTTTTAACCCTTTCAGCAAATCGTGATTGAGTTATCCAGTTTTGAAGTATATTTAGAAAATTCCCAGAAAATCCCTCATTTTTACCTGAAACTTTTTTTCCAAGTTTTTTATTAAAATTTGTATATATTATAAGTATGCCAAATATAAGGTTCTGAGTCAATATACATGTATAGATATGACTATACTGAAAATTAACCTTAAAAACTGCAGAATATAGTGAAACCTGTTAAAATGACCACCTCTATAAGAAGACCACCTGTCTATAAGGACTACTTGCTCTTGGTCCCAAGATGCCAAAGTGACATTGTTTTCAACCTATATAAGAAGACCACCTGTCCAAGAAGACCACCTTTTTATGGTCCCTAGAGTGGTCATCTTATGCAGATTTTACTGTACACTCAAATCTGTGTAAAGCAGACACCTGCGGGACAAATAAAATTATCCTTCTTTAACAGTGGGTTGTCTTAAAAGGAGAAATGTAAACTGATACAAACTTACACATGTAAATATAAATTGATCCCAACAAAAAGTGAAAGTTCTCTACTGACAAAGTGCAAAAATTGTACCTGTGACCAATTCATGTATTAAAATATTATATTACAAGATAGTTTCTTAAATAGTCCTGTAAAAATGCAATAATTTCACAATTTATTTTTGTTTTCTACTTAGCTGTCGTTATAAAGTGTAAAATGCTCATTGTGACAGTGACAGTTTTTTGGTGTCCACTGTCCATGTTATACAGGCCTCCTTCTTACACAGGTAAAATTGACCCAAAAACTGTTGTGTCCTCCTAATGCAGGTGTCCACAAACACAGGTCATTGTCATTTTTTATGACGTCATGATTTTTTGAAAGTTCTTATGATACTTTATATCTGTGCAAAGTTTCATTTCATTTGGTTAAGTATTTCAGGATTTAACAGTAAACACCCCCTCGAATAAACACCCTCTTCAAAAATCAACAAAAGTTATTAACCACCCCTGGCGTCCATTCAAAGCATTATGGTGATTATTATTGAATTTTTATACAATTAGTGGATTTTCCTCCTTTTAGAATTTCAAATGTTAATTTTGTTAGGCTCAGTGGTTGGTTATTTTTACTCCTATAAAATATAAAAGTATTTTTTCATCAACTTTTCAAGTAGTCAACAAGAAAACAAGAAGTTTTTTCTGTCGTTTCCTTTCTTTGAAAAATCAAAGATCAAAAATTTATCGCAATTTTTTTCCAGGCAATTACACATGACCAGTGAAAATAGAATTGTTTTATCCAAGATCAAAGCTGCTGCAAAAAAAGCTGGTGCTCCAAGAAAAAAAAGCAATCGAATTGACTTGATAGAAAAGAGCAATCGACAAAGAAGTAAATCAATATTTAGAAAATATTCTTCTGCGGTGCATGATATGTAAGTGCGAAATACATAAAATACATTTAAATAACTTCTCGTGTAATTAAATAACTTCTTTTGTAATTTTTTAAAAGATTCTTTTTTGAAGTTTTTAATAAGTTATTATTATTTATTTGGATTGATTGATTGATATTGATTGATATTTTTTTCACATAGCTCAATAAAATTACAATAAGTAAAGTTACAAAGCTAT
>JANSTP010267226.1:0-10697 GCA_025330745.1 Cladonema radiatum | reverse complement strand
TGCTCATTCAAAAGAGAGACACGAAAAATAATAAAATCACTTTTGGAAATTAGTCATTTGGTTATATTTAATCGAAAGATTGCAAAATTAATTTTTTTATATTTTTATTTTTGGTTAAACACTCATTAGGAGTTATATCATGAAAGAGTACACCGACCTTTTTATATCGGGATGATTTTGTATTTGCTATTTATTCTTGTACTGTTGAGAAGTGTATTAGCTATTCCTATTCAAGACAATACATTGAAAGAAATACGCAGATGTCGAGCGAGCTGTGCTGGAACGTATGACTTATGTTTGACAATTATTCACAACATTTTCGAGAAATTTATGTGTATGCGGACCTCTTTACATTGCCAACTCAGATGCAGTAAAATTACATGAATGTCCAGCTTACAAGATTACAATTTCTTGGTTTGCGATACATGTTTATAACTATTATGGTACAGTACTGCGTTATATGCATATACATAATTTAAAAGATTTTATCACGGATATATAAATGTATTTATGATTAATATATGAATTCTGGTATTTTTATATTTAAAACTGTTGCAGAATTCCTCCTTGACGGTATTTTCAAACCCTGCTGGATTTCGATTAAAAAATATCTAACTCAATTCTATTAAGAACTATTATCGATAACCTAGCAGACGAACACCACATATGCGAGACCTTACAAACGCTTTTCTCATTCCTGTAGAGAACTTGTGCAAACGAGAGTCTACTGTATTATATTTGGTGGTCATTAAACCTGCTATCATCTTTTCCTTCTTTTTTTTAAAAAATCTAATGCTGTTTGGTTGCTCGGTATAATTGCTCTGTTTTATTTGCCTAATCCTTAGAGTAGGATTGCGTGTGGAAGGGAAGGGACGTACTACTTTTCAGTTCAGAGTTTTCAAATATTTCCAGAACAACAATAAATATGCTGACGTCTTTATAAGAAACATATTATCATACAAGTTTTAGTGCTGTGATCCATTTTTCAAGTCATTTTACTGTTCTTGCTGCATGAAACCCTAGAAGGTTCAATAACACGATTTTAAAAGGCTAAGAAGTTCATCAAATAGTTCTTTGGTCACCAATATCAAAAAAATTATATTTTGAAAATTAATTGATCAGGAACATTTTATTTATAGTTTGCCACACCCTCTGGGTATTAGCAGCAGGCTAAAACATCTCTAAGAAAGCTTTCATTTTCATAGACATTTCCATTCTCGAAGTTCTTGGAGTTGCAAATATTTGGAAAATCACAAATTGGGGTATCGCATGGTCACATACAAATTTCTTTTGCGTTATAGGGTAAGCACTTTTCGAGGGGGATACTTATTTTACAAAATAATATTTGGAGGTAATAGAAAAATATCACAATTAATGTTTACTTGAAGGTCATCGTAATAAAAACAAATTGTGTTGTCTTTTTAATCTTTGTTTCCAAATGTCCTCGTTATTCCATTAATATTTTCGTCTAAAATCCTAATAAGCGCCCCTTTTTTGAAACTTGAAGTACCGGCGTTTATTCGAGGAGAGGGACGTTTATTCAATAAATTCAATACCAGGGTGGGCGCTTAATCGAGGCATTATTGTAAAAGATTACAAAACTTATTTATAATTTCTCATGGTTGGGAGGGAGTGTTGTGAATCGTTAATTACTTATCAATTTTCACAAGAATGATATAATAGGAAGGTGATCTTACAAAAGATAAGGTGGATATCGGTTAGCCACAAACCGTTGCAATACTCACTAAATTAATATTTATGTTAAAGAAACACGTTTTTATTTATATATGCCTGTGTGTGCACGGAAATCTTATGCGATGATTTTGAAAGGAAGCTAACTACAAATACTATTAAGAATCTGTAACATGAGGGTCATTTCTGAAATAAAATATTCGGAAAAAGATTTACGAAACAAGTTTACGGAACGAGGTTTCCATCGAACTAAAGATTACCTTGTAAGCATAATGAAATAGAATGATAGGAGACACTTCCCTTAATATATTTCGACTAAAAATAATTTGCTTCGAAAGTTTTTCTTTACGAATAAGGAAGAGATAACATCTAGTCCTAAACATGAGTTGTTAATACAGTAGATAATAATGTCGTGCATTAAACTCTTTTTGGTTTGGCAGACAATTAGAAGCAAGATGATATTTAAAAATAAGAAAAACAAAACTTCCAGTTTACGTTTCTATATTGAATGTTTGTCTTTCGAAAACGAAGTGCCATTTTTAATTCAATTTTTTCAATATTTTAAAAAAAGGGATATTGCTATATACCGATTCGCTACTTAATACATTTGCTAATTGGCAATTCGCTACTTAAAGCACTGATATAAATGGACCGCTAAGTAACGAATCGCCACTTAGCAGTGCTTTAAGCAGGCTAATGTATGAAGTAGCGAATCGCTAGTCAGAATTGCTTTTAAATAGCAACTCGTCGCTTAGGAGGGTATTTAAGCAGAGAATCGAGAATCGCTATACTCAGTAATATACACTTTTTTAAAAATATCTTTAAAAATTGAATAAAAAACGGCACTAATGGCCCACGGTAGATTATGAATATATCTAAATAGCTATCTTGTCTGGAATACTAATTGAAACACATTTTTTTATTGATATAGCTTTCTAAAACCATCTTAAGAATAAGCAAAAAGAAAAAAAAAAAAAAAAAAGAAGCTGATATTGATGTTTTGTATTTTGATTGTGTGCACAAGCTCTGCCCTCGTTTCATTAATTACCTACAAATAGCTGAATAATATTTGCAACAAGTTCCGAAGGAGACTTCCGAGATAATGTCTTTCTCTCGAGTAGAAATTTTATCGGACTGCAAGAAAAAGTAATCATATTACCTGAAAAAATAATAATTATGTTGGCTGATTAGTAAAATTGATTACTATAAGTGAGGGAGCACATATATTTTTCTTGATCATAATGAGTCGCTTGTACGTACAAAGCACACATGTAAACAACCTTTGGCAAGCGCCTAATGAAAATGACGTCAGAGACTTTTCATAAACAAATGAATTTTAAGCCAAGACAATATGTATCATAATTATTTTTATTATTTTTTGAAAGTCTCACCTCAAATACAAAATTAGCTTATTACGTGGCTCAGGTAAATTATACAGATGCATCAAGACTCATCAACATCGATAAAAAAGAGATATAAAAAAGAAATAAAAAAGAAAAATAGGCTAGTTTCTAGTTTAGACTTAAAGTTTTGCAGAGAAAGCTGGAAATTAATTCAACCTTCATAATGGGTTTATATGAACTTCAACTAATATCCCACAAATATGGCAAAGCTAGAAGATTATTAGTATATCTGTATATTTTGTTAATAACAACATATCAAAAACATGCGTGTTGTAATTACACTTTTATTAAGCCAAGTAATTATCAAAACACTAATTATCTTTCACGGACTTCTTCAATATAAGTAATTATTTAACTGCCAAAAATTAATATTGTTTTGCATCAATAAAAACATTTTACGGCTAATTCGGTATTTGGTGAAGAAACTCCGACAGTAATCCAGGGAGTTTTGCCTCATAACTTCGGGTATCAGGGTACCTTCTCGGCCTATCAGCTTTTTAACTTTTATATTCAACTTCTCCGCTTTCGTCTCTACTTCTCGTCTTTGTTCTCGACAATTCGGCTCAGCTGCTCAGCTATTTGCCTCGATATATCTGAAATTAATTGTGTTTGTTTTTTTTTCTATTTTGTTTGTTCGCAGACAAAAGGATATTTTTCTTGACTTAACGTTTTTTTCGTTAGCTGAACTGAATTTTTTTTTAATAACTTTTCTATTTAATAGTTGTCAATGAATCAATTAATAGGAGCATTTGTTGGAAATTACAGCTTATTTCCTATTTACTTAATGATTTATAATACTTTTAACCTTATCTAAACCTGCACTTTTTCCGCTGTACTCTAGAACGCCTAATTTTTAAATGACAAAACTTGGTGACTTTTAGCAAAATTTTGGGTCAAAAAAATATTGATCCCCCTGTCCAGAGGCCATTAGTCAGAAAGACCGCCTCCTTTGAATTTTCCCAATAATTCGTTATGCTATTACTTTTGGGAATGAATTTGGACTCTAAATATATTGTGTAGTGTCTATTGTACCAAGACGGCACTAATTATTTAACATCATTTAATTGCCGTCAGAGTGACGTTATGACATCAAACTGACGCTTTTGCCAATACTTTGGCTTTTCCCCAATATTGAATGGTCGCCTTGGGAAAATTCATAACGTAAACAAAATTTTCTTCTTCTAAAGAGTTATAGTTAAATACTCATAACTGCTTTTTACCTCGAAATTCAAGGGGATCAAATTAACCTCTTCCCCAGGACAATTTAAGGCCTAGATAGCGTTAAGACTTTTTTCTAAATTGTATCTTTGCTAGTAGCTACCAACTGATGTTGATGAAATTTAATTTTTATTGAATCTTCCGACCTAATGTGCCCAATTAAGAACATTAAATCGATGTATTGAAGTGAAACACTCAATTCTTACCAAAACGACCATAGACGCCAGGATTGTTCGAAGAAATTGTCAAAGAATAATACTGTTAGATACAGCCCTCGAGTAAACCCTATACAATTTACGGCCTGAATATAAATTTTGTAAATCATGCGCCCATACTTATAACTGAAAACATTTGGGGTGTGGGAATGAGGGCTTTTTTAGGGGTAAGGACTAAAGACATTACTTTTGGACCAAATTTAATTTTATGTGAATAAAACCAACTAAGAATATATTTAAAATATAAAGTAGAAAAATTTGCTAAGCTTTTGGTACTAGTATGTACATCATCGGGTAGTACGATAAATTTAAATTCAAAAGTTAAAAACATATATCCATAATTCCAACAAGCATTCACAAGAGAGTTCAAGTTACGACGTTGTTAAATAATTGCAAAGATCTCATGTCCAACTGTCCACCTATTTCAGGGAGTGTTTTCATTATAAAGCATGCTTCCAGGATCTTACGTGTCCTCGCATTATTTAGAGTCAGATACAAAACATCCCAAGAAAAACAGGTGTCCATGGTTATCATGAATATGTCCAGAGGGTTTCAATCTACCTCAATTTTGTCAGGCTCGTTTCATCTGACAATTGCATTTCGCATCCTTTTATATACTTTCTCAAAAGTGCAAACGCCGTGGTTGTCAATGGGGAATCAATTTAACCACGAACCCAAATTCAGAATTGATCCATACATCGTTATAAACAACAGAACCAGCAAGAATCATCATGAATGAGTCAGAATTGAGTCACCATCTCCCTAGAATTGTCTGCAGTATGTATCATTTGATCTCTTTAGCTAACTTGCGAAGGTAGACAGGAATAGGAACAACTTTCTTTTGATAATTAATATCAACCAGTGCCATTTCACATACACATATAAGAAAAACAACCAACAAATAATCAATCGATGGCTACGTACTATGGTGTCGTGATGTATTTACTTAACCTATGTGTTAAATTTTTTTCAACACTCCAAAATCACACTTTCAACATTCCAAGTGTTTGCTGAATTTTTAATTTGAGCGTTCGTGAAAAGAAACTGAAAGCATGGAAATTAATTTTTCGGGCTGAAAAGCTGAAAAGACGAGTTGAAAAGCCGAGAAGTAGAATTGGCCGCTTTAGTACACTTATTCTTCGGGAATCCTCAGAGTATTCGAATTCTGTGACTTCCATGTGAAAGAGAATTAATTCCTATACTCCAAATATTGAAACTTTTTAAAATACTTTTGAATAAGACAAGATTTTAACAATTGTTTATATGAGGGTATATGTCAATTTCAAGATATCTAGAACGTTTCACTTTCCAAGACCAAAAAGTTAATTTTATCGGCCCTATTGGATCAAAACTAAGCTGTTTTTAAAAGTTCAAACGTTACTAGTTACCTTTAAATCAACATTAAAGTTGTCGGCATTTCTACAAAAATTGTCGGTGATAAATACTTTTGCATTTTTTGACAACACGCTTTGTTTTAATTGCTTTTTTAAAGCAAAAGGAGCAATTAAGAAAAACAAAAGGAAACCTGAGAGTTGTTACTCCTTCTATCACACACAAGCACATGGAAAACAGAATTGAACAGGATTGTACCAATAAAGAACACTGACTGAAAAGAATCTATGCTTTCATCTCTATCTGGCAATCTGAGACGAGTGTGCTAAATGGTATATTTTACGCACCTCACGTGCACAGAAACTTAAGAAAAGAAAGGATTTTCCTATGGTGACCAATGTATTTATGTTGGCTGTTGTCGATCAGACAATTAATGGCAAAATAAAGAAATCTATGAAAATTCTCGTCAGGAGTAGGGAAGAAATTTTCCTGGCGAGTAGCATAAGACTATTTTTGAAGGTGCAAATTTTCCAGAGTGCAATTTTATCAGTCAGCAACTGTGAATTGAGGGTGAGTTTTTTCAGGGAGGGAAAGTTTCCCATCATGATCTACAAGATAGAAAGTTGTTTTACATGAAATAGAAAGGGAAAGTACTGGGCACTTCTGTTAAGATTTTGTTTATGTGAAAAGTCTTCTATAAAAAGAATTATCGGCAAAAAACTCGTTCATCGAATCTTATTTCCTTCCAAAATTCAAGTAACGACGCTAATTTTATTGGCGCTACAGCATAAAACAGAACTTTAACCATAGGGGTAGGGGGAGGATTCCGCCAAAACGCTCTACTTTCGTCAATAACTTCAAAACTATAACTTGAAACACCTTTAAAATTTTATGACGTTTGGTAAAAATTATCTGAAAACATTTTGGTACATCATTTTTTGTGACGAAGGAATTTTGGATTTGGAGATGTTTGATGAAAACTGCATGAAAACAGTTTTTGTAGGTCTCTTAAAGTTTAGGCATATTTTAGTCGGTTTCATGCAACCGTCGGTCGGAAAAACGATGACGTCATAACACCAAAAGTGTTTTGTTATGCTCAAGAAGAGTTGTTTTAAGTATGCGCCGTGTTTTATTACCATAGCATTCAAAGCCTGGCATAAATAGGGTTAAGATATAATATTTATGGATGTGGTTTTACAAAATATAGCTTTTAAAATATCTAATTAGAAAGGATTTTACTTCAAATCGTTTTAACAGTCTTCTCATGAAGTTTTTTCTTCCCTGTGTCTATGATATGCTAACGAATTTCCCGTTTCCTCCGTGCCACCTCACTTTCTTTTGCAAAAAAGCTTGATTATCCTCAATACTGTTGAACACTGAAAATTAGTTTGGTGCCTTATTTAGTCAACTTTCGAAAGATAAATATGCTGTATCAATAGTCTCTTCAGAAAGATTAGATTTTAGTGAAAAATGGGATTGTTTCAAGGTTGTTTGTGCAAATAACATATCAGAAGCGATTCAAACAGAAGCTTACTTATATCGAAATATAGAGCTGAATTTTTCTCTCATAGCCATTTCTTAGACATTTTCCCCCTTTTTTTAATAAATACTTTAATCTGTGAAGTTGAAAGGCAAAAAACAACCCATTCATCTTGCAATGGGCGGTAGATTTTTAAAGTTTAGTTAATCAAAAGCATGAAATTTATATTTTTATTAAAAACTTTTATTAGGGTACAGATCAGTATATAGTGTCTCTATCAGTATATACAGGTTTTCCTTAATGTTATAGCTCCGCAGAATCCTTGAAACCTTTTCCTCAAACATTGGTGGCATAATTTTAGTGAAATCTACTCCTCTAGGGAGTGTATTTTTTGTTTTAATTTAAAAGTACGTTCCCGCCAAAACTTTCATTGCATACTTCGATAGAATTTTATATTTGGGCAATCACTGAAAATTTCGCATGATTGAAATAACCATCTACTATGGAGGACAAAAGTTCTTGGAAAAAAGGGTGAAATTGAGCAGTTTTCAGATTTTGACTTTTCACTTAGCATGTCGTTTTTGAGAAACGAAGTTGGGAAAAGGCAATTTTGGTGATTCCCCTTTGGAGCCACCCTGAAGGCCTACGGAAACAGTCGTTAAGGGAGCTGGGTGGTTTTCACCCATTCATCCAAGAGCAAAATGTCGCTTGTGGTGCAAAGTTATGCTGAAAAAGCTAAAAATTGTATTTGTTGAGTTATGAACTCTCAAAGTTATCTAAAAAAGGCTTTTTTCGTTTGCTTACAGTTTTGAATGAATGGAATTTCTATAATTTATCTTCTTTTTTGAAAAGACGAGTTGATTATAGCTCAACATGTATTGGAATTTTTCAATCAAATCTTCAGAATAAGCATATAATTTAATATTCTATTGGGAAAACAAATAAAATTTTCGGTGGGAATGTACCTATATTCTAGCTATTTTTTCAAAAAAAAATTACAACGTCAACAGCAGAAATGAACTTGTGATTCAAAAATGTTCTAACTCAATTTATGCCAGGTTATTCTGGGGTACTGAAAAGGTGAGGGGGTAAGAGCCTATGCCCCAATTTACTATAAAAGTGCAAATGTTATCACCATGAAACTTTGAGGGCTGATGTCCACATGAGTACCAGAAATCAAAACTGATAAAAAAACATCACACTTACATCTGCTACGAAGCATGCAAAGTTAAAGCCTTTATTTAATTGTTTTTTAAGGTACTTTAGCAAAAAGAATACGATTTCTAAATGTTTTCACATCTTTTTCAGGCCTAAGACACAGAAAAAATTTATTGGTCTAAGCAAAACTCATCAAATTTCAAACTGTTTTTTTAGTTTGGAGCTACTTAAAAACATTCGATGGGACAAATCCTACTTACATAGCTAACAATAATCTTTGCTTACTGAGTCCTTTTTAAGGAATGACGTAGTTTAGGGTTGAAACGATTCAAAACTTTGTCAAAATGCTTTGGAAATTGCCAACACTAATCGAGAGGGAAATAAAACTTGAAAAAGAACTTAACAATTCAAAAAGTTACAGAAAGAATTTTAGCTACACAAATTTGCTATAAGAGAATCATTCAATTTTTTATTAGCTTCTTGTATTCTCGTCTGCTACAGTATAAAATGCGAGCTTGGGAATGTTTTCTTTATTTATCAAAAGATATCAATCAGTCATGAAGGTCATTTTCGTTCTTGCGTTTTTCTGTATAGCATTTGTTGCTGCTGAGAAAGGGAAAGGGAAGGAAAATAAAAAAGTAAGTACAATAATTCTTTTAACTGAGAATGTTTTGATAAACTTTCCTTAGCTACAATGTCAGATAAAATTATGCCGTCAAAAAGCCACAATAAGAGGATATACATTAAAATCAAGAAGGGTCCCTCTTCACCTCCCCTGTTATCAATGTTGCTATTTAATGACTTTAGTCTGAGTATAGTCTGACTTTTCTGACAGAAGACAACATTGAAAAGCAGGAGGGAGGCTGCTTTGTGGTTTAACCCCACTTTTGTCTAGGATAGTAGTAATAATTTCGAGTCATAATTTTTGCTGCAAATATGAAGCTTGATGTTTTTAATAAAATTATCGTAGTTTTTCATGGGAATTGTATATTAACATTAAAGACTTCCCTTTTAATTTCAATTTGTAGTGCACCGATGAATTCAAAGCCTGCATGATAGAGGAACGCAAGGAGTTATTAAAAGGTCACAAAAACCACAAAACAGATGAGCGAACCAAACCAACAAAACCAACAAAACCAACTAAACCAACCAAGAAACCAAAGAAAACCAAGAAACCGAAAACCAAACCGACGAAAAAGAACAGAGAAGGGCTTTTTAAACATCATACCAAGACACGCCCAACAAGAGGAACAAAAACTCACCCCACTCATCCAACGCACCCTACACACCCAACAGGAAAATACAGCAGATGTATGAAAAAGTTGAGAGCGTGCAAAAACAAGAAGGAATAGTTTTGTTATAATCAACGAATCTTAAAAAAAAAACAATAAAATTATAATAAATCAAAACAAAAAAATAAATAACATAAAAGAATTTCTTTTTCTTCCTTCAAATAATATTCGGAACTAAACTAATATGCCCGACACTAGAACCTGAAGTTTTTCTAATTTTGATATGGCCTATTTCCTGTCTTATTCTTGATTTGGTCTATCCCCTATTTTCTTTTTGGTTTGGCCTATTCTAGAGCCTTTAACCTTTTTTTAACGTTGCTCACCCTAATTACACCAAGGCGGGGGGGGGGCGTAAAATACGCGCCCGTGGTAGCTTTATTTCGTTACCTATGAACTGTAATTAATTCTTACCTTATAAAGGGTGTGTCGAAAAAAAAAAGCATGGGTGATTTTTGAAATATCTGTACTAATACCGCTTTTTGATTGGTGAAATTTTACAGTGTTAAGCTATTATAATTCTATATCCAATAAAACAAAACGTTACCTTGATAAATCCTGAAAGTTAGAGTCTATTGTCAGTGTTTAAAAATATGAATATAATAAAAAAATACACGACTGTATATAAAATGTCAAATTTGCTCGTCAAAACGCATCAAAAACCTCAAAGTCCACTTGATAACACAAGCGAGCGATTTGGAGGTCGCTGCAAACTAGTTTTAAAAGTTAAATGATGGTAGCATTGAATATTCCGTTGTTTTATCGCTTTTATTGCAGTTGGTGGTTGTGCTTTTTGACATTCTGTATGCGCTCTGTGTATTTTTTGATTTCAGTAATACAGTATACATCCGCTAATTCGAACACGCAAGGGACTAAATGATTTGTTCGAATTAGAGAATGTTCGAATTAA
>JANSTP010267215.1:0-10697 GCA_025330745.1 Cladonema radiatum | reverse complement strand
TTATATGAGATTGGTGTCATCTCGGTTTAGAGGGCTGAAAAAATAATGACTTTTTAAGTGAAAGTTTTGATCGTTAAGTTTTTGTTTTTATATTAAATAGCAATAAAAACATTTAATTTCATCCCGGGTAACCAAGATGAAAGTGATTATATGAGAAATTTTCATCCCACCTAACCGAGATCCCGGGAGCTTTATACTGAGACCTCGGCAAACCGGGATGAAATTTTTTCCACAAAATCGTAATTAATTTTAAGTGAGATTTAGCATTTTGCTGGGAGACTTGGTCAGCCGAGAAGAAAGGTCATCCCGGCTAACCAGGATCATATAATTAGCCCCTAAGAATACTATCAACGACAATTTTTGTAGAAATACCGACAATTTTAACTTTGAAATTAACGTTAACTAATTACGCTACAGCCACAAATAATTTTTTAGTTGCTTTTTTAGGGTAGAAACGATCGGTAATTCTTGTTTATGCAATATAAATCGCTTTAGATCTCTTAAAAATGGCACAAACTCCTCCAAAAAACCTCTCCCTGACAAGCGCACAAGCTGAAAAATATAGTATGCGGAGAGGCATTTTCTATCAAATGAATATTACTAAATTCCCAGGGACAAAGGATTCTCTGAAATATAAGAAGAATTATTTTGTACTATTGTAGTTATTTTTTTACCAAATACCGAATTTGTCGTAGAATGGTTTTATTGATGGGAAACTTTTTTGGCAGTAAAAGAATTACTTATATGGAATAAGTCGTCAAAACATAACCAGTATTTTGTTAATTGCTTGAATTAACAAAAGCGTATTTATAACATTCATGTTTTTAATGAGTTGCTACTCCTAAGGTGCTGATTACATGATCCCGTTTGGCCGGGATGACATTTCAGCACGGTCTAGTGGGACGTTTTTCATCCCTGTATTATATGAGATCATTTTCATCCCGGTTTACCGAGCTGAAAAAACTAATGACTTTTTAAATGGTTAGTATAATCATTAACCTTTTGTTCTTAATTTAAAATACAATAAAGAACATTTATTTTCATCCCGGGTAACCGAGTGAAGTGATTATATGAGAAATTTTCATCCCACCTAACCGAGATCCCGGGTGCTTTATACCGAGACCTCGGCAAACCGGGACGAAATTTTTTCCATATAATCGTAATTAATTTTTAAGTGAGGTTTTCATCCCGGTTAACCGGGATCATATAATCAGCCCCTCAACCGAGATGAAATTTCATCCTGGCTAACGAGGATCACATAATGAGCACCTAAGTAATATTTGTTAACACGCATCGTTTTAATGACTTTTTTAAAACAAAAGAAGCAAATAAAAGAAAAACAAAAGGGAACTGAGAGTTGTTACTCCTCTTATTTAAACCTCCTTGATTCAATTTATGAGAGGTTTCCTGTCAATTTTTTAAATCGCTTCGATCTTTATATCATAGAACAACTTTTCAGGAAACACTGGACATACTCCCTCAACCTGATCGGTATTTAATTCTTTTCTGCTGTCTGAGTCTAAAGGCTTGATTAAACAAGCATTCTATTCAATCATACTTTATTTTAAAGAGAATTCGACAACACAACCTCTGTCTTAATGTATCAGTGGTCCAGTGAAGTGCCCAAAAGTCACTGAACTAGCAAAATTTTGAAAACTTTGACTAGGCTTTCCAAAACTGGAAAAATTCCTTTAATGCATAAGTTTTTGAAAAGCCCAGCTGGGTAAAATTAGAAATACTTTTTGGCGGAACTGGTTAACTTTTAGATTTATTTTAAAAATTTGCAATTTTTGCAGGGGCTAGGCGTTTATTTCCAAACAAAAATTACAGAGCTTCCAAAACTCGAGTCAAATATACTCCATCAAATAATATATACTTAATTAATTAAGTTATACTTATCTACCAAACTTGACGCACATATGCTCTCAAATGTTAATGAACGTTTCAGGCCAAGTTTTTACATCTAGCAGCTATAGCAAAAGCCTGATTTCAAAAAGTATTTCACTTAGCAACTATTTATTAGAAATGAACTTACCTGGACTAACGAAATTTGATGCACAAAACTCCAATCACACATATATGCTAAATCAAATAAGCGCCAATAAGCAGTAGCAACAAGGACACATATGACAAATTTGGTACGCATATAATAGATTTAAAAGCTTTCATCTCAAATGCCTCGCAGTGTGTTTTTTGTCCACACTTGACTTACATTTACACGAAATGGATTTTGAGATTTTAGACCCAACTTTTTCCTTCTTTTTCTAACAGCAACAGCCTTGCAAACTCATACGAACGTCATTATTATAATGCTTTAAGTATGCATTCAATGTAACTCTTCCATGTAACTTGTAACTCTTTAAAGGTTCTCTGATGCCCGATCAAGATCAGTTTTGAAAAGATTCCATGAACGACCTTTATTACATCCTTATAAACCAAAATTGCTAAATTGAAAATTACGTTTGCCGTTCTGGTATATAGGATGGCATATTTATCTGATGCGGGGAGTATGTAATCAGACATTTTACTAACAGTTAAGTAGAAACATCAGATAAAAATGATATCTAGTTAATAATTCTGATTGGTGGAAGGCTTACAAAGTAGCACTTGGGCAAGCTAAAATCTTCAACTGCCTATGAGAAACAGAATGATAGGTATTTATAAACTGCAAATCCCAAATAAATACATATTTATGGTAAAAGTAGTGGAAGATAAATCAGATCAAGTGAGTAACAATAGCTGCAATACAAGGTAAATTATCAATAGAGACAATAAATTATAAAAAAATTATTCAAAAGAATCTTTGAACTTAAAAAACATCATAATTATATATAAATAATAATGCTTTTAACCCTTTGAGGCTCAGTGTAGTCATTGAAGTACCTGGCGGAAGGTTTTAGGAGACAGAACCTCCTGACGTGGTCTACGTGTAGGAGCCACGCTAAGATGCTGGGTGCAAATGAAAGAACGCAAGTTCTTCTTTCCAGCAATGGCTGGCTGATTGTTTGAGGCGCCTCCTTTCTGCAGCAAGACGCGTTTAAAATTTCAGATTTAACTGCAAGATAAATAGTGTTTTTTAGTACGACCATGGTGATACCCAAAGAGTTGGTTATAATCATGCCTTTCCATATTTGTACATAACAGTAATGAGTTTGCTAAATGACGCGCCCACGTGCCTTATGCACCCGACGCGCCTACGTGCCCACGCGCCCAACGCGCCTACGTGCCTATGTGTCCACGTGCGTTACGCGCCCATATTTTCAGATGGAAAAACTAAGGACTAACTAAAACTAACTTGCTAAAAACTAACTAAAAACTAATATGGACAAGTGGGGTCTTTATGCATGTATGCGACATTAACTCAAAAATTAACAAAAATAGAAGAATTCGAAAGAAATATGGCATCTGAAGAATAAAAAATATGTGTTTTAAAGAACGAAGAATCTGTGCTATTTACATTAAGCAATTTGATAAAAAGTAATTATCGAGTAATTAAAGGCAATTAGTAGATATACGCAATACTCCGCATACGTGCAAATAGTCCCGACCAGTGAAATGTCTCTGACTTTTACAGCTCTCTAAAACTGTATAAAACTAGTAATTAACTATAATAATGATAGATTCTTTAGCCATTAGGAAACAATGGATAAAAGTTAGTAAAAGGATAAAAGGATAAAATCGAGAAAAAAACAAGTTGATGATTTATTTTTTGTATTTACTGCAGGATCTGTATCATGCAATTAAATGGCATGGCATGATAATAAGCATAGCGTAAATTGCACCTTATTTCTCCTCAAAGTAACGTTTCTTAACAAAAATTAGCTTCATTTTCCTAGTTCCAAAAGTTTCTCGCAAATAAATTAATAAATAAGCAAATTCAACAATAGTCTATAATAGCAAATTCAATAGCAAATAAACAATAGCAAATTCAATAATAACAATGGTAACAGTAACAATAACAATAGAAGTAAGAAGAAAAACTAGAAACCACTCCAGTAACATACTAGATAGAGAAGTTCTTTGCATGCAAGTTTTTTTTTTATATATATAAGAAACCAAGCACCAGACCTACTTCCAAAAGTTTCTTGAAATTGCCTAAATTTGCTTCCAGAAGTTTTTTAAGAAGTTTCTTAGCTTTATTGAATAAAAGTTGGTTCATAGAAGAAAGAACAAGCTTGTCATTGATTGCCTGTTTTTACTGCAATATTTGTACGCTGTAAGTAAGAAAGATTTACAAGGATGATGTAAATAGCGCCCTATTTAACCTAAATCGCCACCTTCAACCGTGAATATCAGCGGCAAAGTTTCTTAACAGAAATTTACCACATTTTCCTAGTTCCAGAAGTTCCTAAATTTTTGGCATGTCCAGTACTAAGTTTCTTATAAACTGGTTTCTTATTTAAAAAAACGTGTAAGTGACAATAGCATTCATACAATCATACCACTCTTCAATTCCTTTTTACAAAAAATTATCGAGTACGAACTAACGATATCTTTAGGTAGTCTTTTCCAGATTCAGTATGAATATTAATTCAAAATGTGGTTTATGGTTTAAGGGAGCAACTTCCTTGCTTTATTATTTCTGTACTCTAGCCATTGCGTAAATATCCGAAATGGTAATGGTCAAGTAATGGGGAAAACAATAGAAAAAGCATGGAAAATGGGAACAAGTGAGATTGTTCCAGTCTATCGAAAAAATAAGGGCAATTAGGCTCATTTATTTTACGTGTACTACCCGATAAGCTCATTTAGAGTTTACATTTCAGGCCAAGGTTTACATTGGTGGCCGAGAAGTCCCAACTAAAATGTGAAAAACACGAGAAAAAATTACCATGACAATTGCCTTACCATGGCAAAAATTACCTTACCATGGCAAAATTACCTTACCATGGCAATTTTAAAGAAAAGATATTTAGATTTAAAACATAAAGGTTTTCTTTATTTTTTGAAAGTAAAAAATTCGAAGTTTTGAAATTTGAATTAAAATATATTTTTTCATAGAAGGAAAATTTCAAAGAGGGAAAATTTTTAAAAAATTTGCAGTTACAGTTTGAATGTAGTTTTTCAAAGAGAAAAAAAAATTTTGGGCGCGTAAGGCACGTTGGCCGCGTAGGGCACGTTGGGCGCGTAAGGCACGTAGGCGCGTAAGGCGCGTGGGCACGTAGGCACGTTGGGCGCGTGAGGCACGAGGGCGCGTAGGGACGTAGGGCGCGTAGGGCGCGTCATTTAGCAAACTAATTGCAATTTATCAACTCGAAAGTGTGAAAAATAAAACTATAACAAAAATTCCTACAAAGAAATATTTTTTGGTTATGCTTTTAGTAAATATGATAGCAATTGCATTTCCATTTATAGCTTTAAGAATTGGAATAGAAACAAACTTGAAGTTCTCAATGGCTTTTGTCATAGTTTTTGAATGTGTCTCTTTGTTGACATTGACATTTGTCTACAGCTATATTTTACATACAGTAGAAAGAGCTAAAAAGAAATTGGATGAGAATGAAAACTCGCACGTGTTCACAAACAGAAATTATGTCAAGAAGTTGCAAACTACGATTCATTTAATCGCCGGATTCTTTCTCTTGGTATGTTTTCCTGTGTTTATTGTTTTTATGTTAAAAGCAAGTATTTTTTTACATGATCAGCATGGTGCTAAAAGGCTTCGGTTGAATAATCTTCATGTGGCCACGCATTCCTTGGTGTTGTTGGCTAGTTTTGGAAATCCATTAGTTTATTTTGGTGTACAGGAGGACGTTAGAAAAGAGTTTTTTAAACTATCTTGGGTAAAAAATATTAGAGACTATTTTAAAAGTGACGGCGAGGAAAGCATGGAACTTCAATGAAGGTTTGATGACAATCTTGCCGTCATCGGTGAGTGGCTCCCTGGTTTTGGTATGGTTAGCGTTGATATTTTTAACGTGTCATTTTAGTTTACCTTAACCTGCTGAGATAGCCGTATTAACTGCAACCTTTAGTTTATCCGAAGACCTTATTGCAATGACAATGTAGTCTGCAAATCAAGAAATTTATGTATTTTAATTCTCTTCGAATATTGCATATACTATGATGCAGCTTCAGCTCCATTCCATTTATGATCAATAAATGTACTTAAAGTTTTAAAAATATTAAATAAAATAACACAACACTAGAATAAAAACAAATAAAATTTGATATTCAATATATTCAATGACCAAAAGAGTGGCGAAATGAAGGATAAGATATGAATGGGAGAATATAGAGAGAAATAAAAAAATTTACGGAAGCAACCAAGATATTGGAACTCTTTTGTTGTTTAGGTACTAATCCTAATTTGTTTGAGGCAAGGTTCCGTTAACCTATCTTTTGAAATGTATTAAAGCTCTATTTTTTATTATCATGATAATTATTCTCAAGATTAAATGAGTGCCTTGTCATTTATATGAAATGCTTGCAATTTACCAAAAATTTGAAAACAAAAATTATTATACATTTGAAGAAGCGAATGCTAAAGAAGTAGGCGGGATATTTACGAACAGTTTGGCGTGATCTGAATAAATTGTAACATGTAACTTCTTTTGTTTTAATCTGCAGACAGGATCTACTGCGCAGAGTCTATGACGGAGACGTGAGTAGTTGGGTAAATATATTATGTAACTAATAGAAGCAAGATTAGAAAAACCTCAAAAATTTTCATTTGTTTCACTTTTGCTTCATTTCAGAAGTAATAACAGTAATAAAACAATCTGAAAGTTTTCCCTCGTTTTAACAAAATTTTTTTCCACCATTTTTGTAATTTATTAAAACACTAGTAGTTAGCTGCAAAAACCTTATTAGTTCAACGGAAGACCGATTTGACCGTGGTTTGACCGATGCTTGAACGTACCAGCTGTTCACTAGCAAGGTAAAATGTGTGAAGTGTCACGTGGCTTGAAAAAGATATTATATATCACAAAACTCCTAACTCCTAACTCCAAAACTCCTACATCAAAACTCCTTGGTATGTTACTTATTCATTTTGAAACACTTAAGACATCATTTATTTTATAAAATCATTTAAAAAGTGAAGAGTTATTTACAATGAAATCATTTATAAATGCGAGTAAAACAGGGTAATGGCAGGGCAAACCTATACAATAGATAAGACACCGGTGGCAAAAGTATATTTAAAAGAAAAAAGTTTCCACTTTGCTTATTCGATTACAGTACTTCGTCTCTTATTACACCTAGGTATTTAGCTAACATCTTTGCGTGGTTTTTGTTTGACTCCTTCAATTTTTATTTACACATGCTGATGTATTTCATGTTTTTAGAAGATCTAAATAAAACAAATTCAGTCTTTCCTGGAGGTAGAGAAACTTTACTGGCACGACGCCAGTCAAATAATTTTTTTAATTCATAAGTTATAACAATTTCAATTTCTGATAGTTCCGTGCTTGAAAATAAGAGATTGATGTCATCTGCAAAATGATGGATGTGAGTCAGTTCAAAACTGTTTTAAGGGTCGTTTATGTAAATTGAAAATAAAAGGGGTCCAAGAGTGGCCCCTCGAGGACACCCACTTTAGATCTATCTTTAGATTTTATCCAAGCTAGGGAATTACCAAGGGTACCAGAGTGTTCAAGCTTACTTAAAAGGATTTCCTGGTTGGCCGTATTGATGAAATAATTGACATCATCAATTTCTTCCTTAATAGTTTCTATCAAGCTTATTAGAGCATGTTCAGAGGAACGCTTGTTTCTAAAGCCAAACTCTCGAGAACAGCAAATATTAACCTTATTAAGAAATTTATAAAGATGAGAATAAAGAACTAATGATCTCACGAAAACAGATTTTATTACGGCTAGGCAAAGTTCCAACATACTTAAACTCATTTGCTCTAAGCTATACAGAACTGTGTAAAGAAAATACAGGTATTAAAAACTATTAAGATGTTTTACACTACCATATCTTTTGAAGTGTTACATATTGCGAGAGATAGGAGCAATAAATTCAGATTTTTATGTTTTACCAAGTCTTTGTTGGCAAGAATGAATAAGCAAGGCGCTTAAAGAACATTAATAAAGTCTCTCCTTACTTTCTAAGTATTAATAATTTTTTAAAAAGAATAATTTCTATTTTTCCACATAAAACTATGACAAACTCTTATTAATAATTTGTTACAAGCATTTTCCATTTGAGGCAAAATTATCCATTCATTGATTTCCTCAACTGTGTTAGGTAAGTTTAAGGTAAAAGTTTGCATGAAAAGAGTGGCATATTTTGGCATTGTAGAAATCATTTAGTTCTGTATCTTCAGAATAAGTGTTCATATTGAAAAATTGGGAACTGACTTGGTACTGCAAATGTTTGTTTAAACTAAACTAAATATAGATTGGTGAATCACTTCATTTTAACTATTTTCAATTCATAATTATAAATTAATCCAGAAAATGAATTAATTTTGTTGGTTTGAAAACCATGTTTTTTCTACTTTTAGGAGAAAATTGGTTTTAACCCTATTTAGGATTTTAACCCTGTTACTTTTTGTTTCGTAACTTCTGATCCATAATAAATTATGACCTAATACTTTTTGACTTGTCCTAAAATTTACCTACACAAAATTTAGTAATAAAATCATGCCCAATACTGACTCTCTGTTGCCATAGCAACAAGGTTTTTCGGTCTTGGTAACGTATTTTTAGCTAAATTTTGAACAAAATTTTGATTTTTTCTCCCATTTTTATTGGAGAAAACCTTTATGAATGATATTTTCTGATAAAAATTAGCTAATTAGAGGTATATAATGAAAAGCATATCATTTATTTGGTTCAAGTTACTTATAACCTCAAAATTCCTGGAAAAATGGTTTTTTTTTAAATTTTCACGACATTGACGTCAAATTGATGACGTCATCAAGGTCTAAGATATGCAGAAGTGTGCAGAAAGGTTTAAAGTATTAGTATGCCAAGTTTTATTCCAAATCCTACTATGGTTCCTGATTTTCAGTGGCAAAAATAGCCCATCCTGAATAGGGTTAAGAAAGGCAGCTTGACTGTGCTAAACTAACGAAATCAAGAGATTCTAAGGGATTTGAATTGACATAAATTAGAACACTCAATACGTAAAGATATCAATACGTAAAAATAAATCAGAATGGAAATATATTTATTTTCAAAATATAGACACATTAATTTTGGATTTATTATCGCGCAACAAAAGACAATACTTTTTTTATGAGTGTTGTTTCAAACAAATTTTGAAATCTTCCATGCCAGTAGCCCATTTTTGATTGACCTTCGACTGTTTTTATCAACATTTCACATAACACAGCTCTTTCTATCTACTGGCTGTCTTCGTAGTTTTCTCATCAACAGAGAAAGAAATTTCTCTTAAAATAAAAAACAGCAGCAACCATTTTTAATATGGAATGTAGGAACACTGATGCTGGATAAAGCAATGTTGAATGAGTTGGGAAAGCGGCTTGTATGTCATCCAACATTTGTCCAACATTTATCCAACATCTCAATTTCAATGTTGGATGAAATGTTGGGTTGGTTTGCTTCGACCGTAACTACGCATCTAATTGAATGTGCCCATGTTAACTTATACTACTTTTAGCTATGAAAAAGATCTCTAATGTCACATTAATATCAATTTCTGAAAGATTTATCTTTCCAGCTGAAAGTGATGACAATCAAATCTAAATGTATTCAAAATTATTTCTCCCACAAGTCAAAAACATCCAAATGAGCAGTTCTAGAAAATGGCCGTTCTGCCGGCATTTTTAGCTGCAGAAATAAATGAATTTCGGTGAAATCAGTCAGACAACATCAGAACAAAAAACGGTCTTAAAGACGAAAAATTTCCTAAAACTTCCTTAGCTAGAAAAAAGAACTTCCAGGAAACATAGTTTTTAAGATTATTCAGCTGGAGATATAAGAGCAGTAAATGTTAAACATTATTCGATTTTCATGGGTTAGCTAAAAATATTGAGCCATTCTTGGCACTTCAATGACCAAAAATGTGTTTAAAAAACTTTCAGATGGCTAGAATCAAGAACAACTCTTTTTCTAGAATTTTTCCAGATGCTTCTGACACATGAGTCAACAGATGCTTTGATTAATATGCAGCTAGTTTCAAAAACGTAATACGTACGTCAAATAGTTTTAACTAGTCTAATTAACTTGTCAATAAATTACGTAGTACTTACAAAAAAACGTTTTTTAAGGATTTATGTCATATAAAACTTTTGTAATTAAAACCAATTAAGGAATCAATCATTTTTCAACTGATTTTGTTCAAAAACTAATTGTTTTTAATTAAACGACATTTCGTCATGCTTTTCATGAAGCCCTTACTCTTATCCTATCAGCGCGATCTTAAATTCCTCCGGCTTTCCTAAACTTTAGTGCCCAAATATTCACTACTTTTTTCATGAAAAGCTAAAACAAATACAAGCAAAGTACTTACTATAGCATGCAGCTGCGCTGCAGTATCATTTTTTCAGAGTGTCTGGAGACGGTAATCATATATTATTAATGAATCACAAAAGATCCGGAATGCCTTGTTTTGATTAGGATCTCATTAGCTTCATAAGGAAATATTTATAAAAAAAGAATTTTGTTTAGTAGTAAAAGTGTCTTGATATAAAACGAAATGAACGGTACATTTAAAAATGTGGTTGAAGCAATTTATTGGATATCTCCAAAATACGATGCATATGGTGACACTGTGCTGGC
>JANSTP010267204.1:0-10698 GCA_025330745.1 Cladonema radiatum | reverse complement strand
ATTGAAGAATACTGTATTTAAGAACGGTTTTTCTCTATTTTTGGTCTTACTTTTGTCGAGATTTTGTTGTATAAATCTCTCGGAATATATCAAACTTGTTATGCCATGGTCATATTGTCTTTTTCTACCCTGTATTAGCTTCAGATCACGTTTTCCTAACATCATATAATTGTCATTATGGATATGGGTGCTAAGAATGTATTAAGAATAAAATAAAATGATTTTGTCCAAAAAGTCAAGAATATTCATGATGACGGGAAAAAAACACTATTCTTATAAAAAAAGCGTGTATTGAGATGCTTTAGGCAAAATCTTATTTCAAGGTCTAAATTTCCCGGTTTCTTCTTCAATTAATCGTTTATATTTGCAGAGGGGCAAGGAGTGTTAAATTTGACCTCTCCCCTGAGTTTTGAAGATATAATCATAGGAAGGTTTGACTTATAAACCTTTCCAAGTTTTAGAAAAACCCAGTATGACAAAATGTAAGCAAAAATATTTGTGGCGACGTCGTCAATTTTCTCTAGACAACCATATGAAATCAAGAGAAAGCCAAAATATCAACGAAAATTTATTTACATCATAACGTTACCTTGAGGCAAATAAATGAAGTCAAGTGATTATTATCATATTGGCACTGTAGGCAAAACATATTTAGTGTCCAGCTTCATTCCCCAGAAATCAACGATAAAGATTATTGGGAAAATTTGATAATGAAAAATGAACGAGTGGTTCTGAGTAATGACTTCTGGACAAGGAGGATCAAGTTTTTGTGACCAGGATTCTTTTTTAAGACGTTCCCAATAAAATTTCAATAAATTTATACAAAGCTGGTCAACTAAATATCAGGTGTTCTGGATTTATATCAGAGAACTATCATCTAGGTAGGGTTAAAGCCTGATTTTTTAGAAAAACCTCTGTGATGGAGAGCGATTTTACGTTTTAAAGCTATTCTCTTCTTATGTTTCTATTTTTCAGTTAATTGAAAACAATAGGTAGGTGAATAGGCATTTATCTTTGCTTTATAGCTGTTTTCAGCTGAAATCCAATTTTCAATATCGCGACGATGGAGTGCAGTTTCTGGCCTCGTTTTCAGATGTGACCAGGATATTGTTTTTACGACCTTGATTTTCATAATCAGCACAAAATTTCGAACCGAATGATATATAACAACCTTATTTCTCTCTTGGGTTAAGCAATATTGCTATTTTCTGATTCTGCTCCCTGACTATAAGTCAATAAAGATATTTTTTATTCTTTTAAGTGTAGTATTACATTATCTATTAACATCAGCATCATCAGTAACATCATTATACTGATATAATATTGGGCATTTTATCTTTAGACAAGTTAATTTGGATTGAAGCTTGTATGAATGGAAAAATGATATTTTGACAAACTTTGTTATCAATTTGAAAGAGACAAATATACTATTAAATTTTTTACATCAAATCTGCAGTGAATTGAGCAAACAAATCATGTAGTATTGACTATTTAATTTTAGCATCCTCTTGGAATATTGAATGAAAATGAATCAACAACAACAGAAATCATCAATATAATGCGATATCAGCAGACTCTTGTACCAGGAGAACCAGAGTCAGTTCTTAGAATGCTTTCCTTCGGTGACTTGCTCACTGTTGAGCGCCAGCAAAATGGTCAAGAATCTTTATGTGATTCATCCACATCATCTGTGCGCCTAGAAGGACTTATTCCCGCACTTGCCAATTTCCATAGCTATGGAAATTTTTTGAAGGTAAATTTTAATTGGAAAATTTTCTGTATATAAATAGGTATTAAATATACCTATTTGGGGATTTTTTAAATATTTATTTGTCTTCCATTTTTATGAGCATAGCTTCTTAATGAATTTTGTTAGCTTTGTTAGTTACACTGTGGTTTATTGAAATATATTTTCTAGGTTATATGGCACTTGACTTACGATGCATCGTCTGCCTTAGACTTTGGTACAATATTCCAGGCACGAAATTTCCTCAATTGTAAGTTGGTACCAGCAACACCAATGAAAGATGTAGATGCATGCGAGGATCTTTTGTTTAAGTATGCAGATGCATTATTAATTGCTGCATTTGATAATTACAAAAAACACAATGCTATCCCCACGGATGAAAAAGAAGAAAATGTGGAGTCGGAAATAGAAAATGTAGTTTTTAATACTTTACAAAAACCACAGAAAAAGAGGTGGGTGTGGGTGGGTGTTAGGTAGAGAGAGTGGATCAAAGTATTTTAGGAATAGCGGGATTGGGCATAATTTAGAGATTTACTTGAAAAGGTAACTGAGGTAACTGCACTGGTCAATAATTATGTGACACTGTACTGTCTACCCAATCATTAATTCCCCCAAGGTTTGAATTCCCCGAATCAATTGTTCATACAAATGGCCCTATATAAGGCAACCACCTGTTGTTCCGTAGAGTGGCCGCCTTATACAGGTTTCACATTTCATATATATGAGTAACTACTTGTTTTGCTGACTGATTTGTAAAAAATGTAATGGTGGGTGGGTAACAGTCTTCTCTGTATGTTAATAGTATATTTCTGGTAACAACAAATTAAAAAAAGGATTTACAAATAAATACAGTAGGCTGAATTGAAAAATAAATCAAATCTGAAAATAGAGAAATGACTTTAGCGAAATATAATACAACAATTTTATTTCCTGTTATTTTATAGGATAGAGATTTGACTGATCATCACATGTCATGCCCTTATTGCTTGCAGCCATTTAAAAAAATAAAGAAGCTATTGCAGACTACAGTTCAGACATATTAGAATTATCGGGTCAGTTTATTGGAGAAAATTTGTTTTGCTACCAGCCTGGTCGACATCATTCAAAATTTCCAGGTTTCCCGAAAAATTGTTTGTCTGTACTAAGTGACACAGATTTCCATGATTGGATCACTCAGAAGTTAAAAGAATTTAAACAAATGAACATTTATCAGTTAAACGACATTATCACTGATATGTAGTTATTTGGAAAATCCTGTAGAAGTAGAAAAAATCCATTTTGTAATTCTGACGGTACTAATTTAGATTCAAAACAGATAAAAAACTGTAGCCCATTTCAAAAAAAAAATGTGTAACTATTTGTTCTTCTCATGAATTACTGGGCTATTCAATTTTTTACAAGTTTTCATCTGTACTGTCTAGCTTTTCATGTCAACTTATTTGACCAACTCAAATCTTGTGTTATAAGATGTCAGGTTATTTTGTGTTAATATTTCAAAATTGTCTTTTTGTTTAAAGCATTAAATGTAAAATAAAAGCATTTTGAGAATAAAAATGTAACCGAGATAGCTTGAGATAAAAGTAATGTTTAAAACGCTTTGATTTACTTTTGATATTAAATACCAATAGTTTTAGTGTTGACAAAAATTTTTTCACAATATTTTCTTGTATTTTGTTTTTGATATGGATTATGACTTTAAAATGCTTTTATTAAAACTTTGAATCCATTTTATATATGAAATTATTGGTAAAAACTATGACGTCATCAAACTTTGACGACATCATAAGGTTGATATTTGTTCCAAATCATTTAGATTAGGTTGGTTTGTTACTGTACAAAATTTTATTGGTTTATCTAAAGTAGTTCTTGAGACATCAAGGTAAGTAAGTAAGTAGGTTTTGTTTAGCCACTCTAAGGTGACAGGGATGAAACACCTTCAGCGCCGAAGCCTGATTTCCAAGGTGGTCCTGTGTAAATGCCATTACTGACTTAGGTCCTAGCGTAATTATGCTCCCATAGTGCTCGCCATCATTTCCTGAAGGAAAGATGTTGTGCTCGCTAGACGACCGACCGAGGCATGGGTTTGAACCCGGAACCCTTAGATTCAACGGACCATAGGATTCGCTGCCCGATGCACTACCAACTGGACTATGCCCCCCCTTTAATATGTTAATGATAGCTAGGGTTAATGTGCTTAAAGTTGTGGGTCGCTTTTTTATATAGAAAATCACTGAAAACAATAGTTTTCAAACTGTTAAAGGCATAAAGTAACAGCGTTGTAGTTTGTACATATTTTGAGTCGCTAATTATGAGTTATTTGGTTCATTCTTCAAAAGATTATTACTGTCTTTAACAGCCTATCAGATGTATTTTCAAATTAAAGTACAGATATATTCAAATATGTAGTATGCAGTGAGGTAGTGAATGCAACAGTAATAGGAGTATGCTGGTAAGTATGGCTTTTCTTTTGTACTTCTTTCTTTAAGATATAAAGAAGTCTAGAGTTTCTAGTTTTAAATCGATATGAGCCTATCGATTCCATAATAAGCTAATAATTAGCAAATCACGAAACAGATTTTGAAAACTTCCACGCATTTGAAAATATGTGGAATCTACAATGTTTACAAAAAACAGCTACAGAAAACCCTGGGCTTTTATGACTTTGTAAGAGGGGGGGCTGGTATTCCACCTCTTGCACCACTGATATCTTAGGATCTATTTAATATAAACAGATAAAATTTTGTGCAGTATCAAACCAACCCTATTCTGAATACTTTGGTACAAATATCAACTTATGATGCCGTCACAGTTTGACGACGTCATTGTTTTTCAGCCACAAAGTGTTGAAAATTGACACATTGAGGGTCAAACTTTTAATGGCAAAAGTCAAGCAGAACAGATTGTTAAATACAATTCTCATTAGTTTTCTAATAAAATAAATAACGTTAATATTTCAGGGAAATTCGGCCCAAAAATGTATATTTGGCTCAAAATGACCCCCAAAAATGACCTACTGGCCTCCCAAATTGGCGTTACCATGGTATGGTCATGGTCATTCATTTTACTTTTTATTTTTTATCTTTTTACAAGAATGATCTCCAATAAAATTTTCACAAATTCGCAAAGTTTTATGGCAAAAGCATTTTTAGTTTCAGAGATATACAAAGAGAACTGGAAGGAGGAAGTGAAATCGCCCTCCTCCCAAGGTAAAACAGAGCTAAAATGCATCCTTGCAAATGCAATACTTTTGATCAAAAGCCTAGAAGTATTGTTCACAAGAGCAAAAAAATAAAACAAAAAACTTTCGCCTCTTTAAAATGTGTATGTTGTTAAGGAACGTCACCGAATAACAAATAAGAGCACACTCTGGTGTTTAGAACAGAGCAGAAAATGGCATGCTTGCTCTGCTGTTATCTGTTCATAAACATGCTATGCTATGGTAGTTTAATTTTCTCTAAGTATATAACTGTTTGGAATGGCTTTTTCTTTGTTTTCTTGTTGTAATAACCCACTGGATTTTTAAAAGAAAAAAAGCTTGTAGATGTCTAAATATGCATTTTCAAGATATGGTTTTTATATGATTCTGGATTGCTAATAGAGCTTCCAATGAAATATACAAACAGCAAAAGGTTTTGAGAAAAAACATGTTTTTGCTGACCGAGATTGGGTCCAAACCCAATTTTGTCCCAAAATTAGTGTGTTCCGGGTGTTTTCAGCAGCGTGGCATAGACTTGTCTCAAATAGTTCTATTTGATGAAATTAATTCAAAAGTCAAAACAAGCTCTGCTAAAAGTGATCACGGAATCCACGAATTTTCCTCTATTGTATGACGGGGAATACCAATACCATAAGGTCACATTAGTGCAATTCCTTCAGGCATTTCAAAAAAAAAAAAAAATGAACGGAAAAAAATTGACAACCAGAAGTAGCAAAATATCACACATCAAAAGTATAACAATGTAAATAAATTAATAAGCAATAAAATATTAAATCGATTCACTAGATAGTTATTTCAGATATTACACTATTATATCATAACAAAATACGTTGTTTTGATATAATATATAGTATAAATATATCACTATATATAATGCGTTTTGGAGAAATATCAGAAAAGGGGAGGGTGGAGTTTGCAGAAGTAAAATAAGCTGCTCTCTTTAATTCACAAATTAAAGTTAGTTTTCTCTTTTGTTTGAGACTTGTAATAAACATCATCTACGAGTTTGCTATGTTGCTAATTCGTAATTATCAATGTCCGCAATTTAAATAAACTACTTTTGGGATAGTTTTAGGCTCGGTTATCTTGACTCATACCCAATCTTGGCACATTTCATAAGTCAAAAAGATCTTAAAGTAATTATAAAATCCTTTTTGATAAACTTAGTTACAAAACTATTCCAGGCCCCTTGGTTTCTTAAAAATAAAAGTGTTGCATACATAGGATAACGCACACGCAAAAACGATGTTAACCATTCAATATAATTTATAACTCTTTTAATATTTTTCTAAGTGGTTTGCTTTAGGATGTTTTATGATTTTCGTTTTATTTTCTTTTCAAATCTTTAAAATCAGAAAGTGTACGTATTTTGAAGTAAAGAGTTAACAATCGTAAAGACTTAACAATCGTTCGCCATGAATCAAAAAAGTAACAATATAAATAAATGAATATATCAAATATTATATCTGTTCAAATAATATTTCTTGATATTTACGTTAGTACTGTACATATTATAACAATTACTATATTATGACAAAAGGTTTTTGGATACAATAAATGTTAGAGGAATGCGTTTTCGAGAACTTGGGAGAAGGGATTTGGGGTAAAAATAGCTGCTCTCTAAAATTAACAAAATTTTCTAGAAATCTTTCTTTTTTTTGAGATTTGGAATAAACATCTTTTACTCTCAGGTGCCTAGTACAACTTAATAAATGGGCCACGGGGCAAATTATTTAGAAGGTCTTAATAAACAGGGGGATGGTCGAAACAAAATAGGTGTATTGATTAGTTAGAGGCAAGTCAATTTTTAATGCTGAAAACTAATGTTTGTAAGTAAAGAATAGGGCTAATTTTAAATTTCTGAAACTTTTTCCCAGTTAAATTCATGTCAAATATTTTGACGTTGTTGGTAGAGAACAAAACAAGTGTATTTAAGTGTTTGTAATCTTTACTTTTTACGTTGTATGTGGATCATGTAGCAATAATGGACAATATATAACACTAAACAAACTGCTTACTTCCTTGTAATTCATTCCTTGTTATTCACTTAAGAAACTAAAATAATTAAGAAACTTTTGGAACTACCACTGGTGATTGGTTTCTTACAAACAAAATAAGTATTGTTAAAAAACAAAGAATATGAGACACACATAGAATAGGATAAATAGCTAATTTACAACTCATTAAATATTTTCCTAAGTGGTTTACGTATGAACGTTTTGCAGATTTCTTTAAATTTACAATTAATATCTTAATACTAGAAAATACACGTGCCCTGATATAAACAGTTGACAATTTGTCAAAAAACTCATCTTTCATATTCTCTGGTACATCTTTTACAGAAAAAATAGACTTTCGCTACAAATATACCACTTCTTCATCAGAAACCAAACCTGAAACTATATCATTTACCCTAACTTGTCGACAGGTGTGACGAAATGATGATAAACGTATCAACATATCTGAAAACTTTGAAGTATTCTTTAGTTAGCTCTGTAAGACCATCTTTTAATAGCAGCGAAACTAACTTCTGATTGCTCATATCACTTGATTTTAGATTTTCTAACATCAAAATGAATTGCTCGCTTCAATTTTTGTTGTCCAAACTATGAGCAAGAGCGTTGCTGAGGAAAAATAAAAGGACATCAGCGAAGTATGTCGGTATATACTCATCATTCTTACTTTGTTCTGCAAGCCTTTTTGCAGTGGAAAAGGTTGATTTCTTGAATAAGGAAGGAAATTATTCAAGACTGTAAAGCTTAGTTTCCTCGCTAATTTGAGATGGATAGCACATGTAAGACGCAATAACTTCCTTTGATTTCATAAACTGGAGGTCTAAATTAAAGCAGACTAGAGCCAGTAGTTTATTTGACTTCACCAGCTTATGCTCGATATTAATGTGACGAATTAATAGTTTGCGGGACTCAAAGGACTTCAAGAACGTATAAGAACAAATTTGGCTGGTCAGTCCTGAATACGAAAAAAATAATTGCCAATAATACAAAAGGGAGTTCATAGCATGTCCTATTATTCATTTCAATTAAATGAATAATGATTGACAATGATTTTTAAATATTTGTACTGTGAACTGTCCAAAGCTTCGAACAGCAAAAACTACATATACGTATACAGAAAATGCGGATTACTTACTGAAATAAAAAAATCAGTTATGGCTTCCTCAGCATCTTCTTCGTTTAATTATAAAACATTTGCCTGTGTTTGTAAATCATTGCCAATATATACCAAAAGTTCATTTGATACCAACTCAAAATGTAGTGTTTCGCCAGTTTCACAAGAGCCACGAAAATAAAATTTGTTAGTGCATTGATCATGTGATCAAAATAAAACATTCAATCAACATTCAAGATTTTGGCATCGAAAAAAGTCCCAGCTTCCAGACAATAAAATATCTACAGACCATGCTCCGATAAACCAACTTTCAAATCTTGCAAACGGTCAAGTTGTTACAATCAGGGGCAAAGATATTTCACACAGCTATATGAAGACGATTTGATGCTGTCATGAGAATGCAAATATAAAATGCGAGTATTCTATAATGGATACGTTTTGGATTCTTAGTAGTATAGTGGGACAAGCTAAACCTATATGGGCCAGGGGGTGGATTCCACCCCTGCTAGTTTTCGCAAAGCTGCTCCTCTCTTGTTATACTTGGAGGTGTAAATTTTTGTGACTTTAAATAAAATTTTATAACAAACATTTTGGTTAAAATAATTTTCATCAAAATGTCGAACAATAGTAGGGAAAAAATTTTTGGATGAAACGCAAAAAAAAACAATTTTCAGCATGATTTATCTAAAAACTGGAAGATATATGAAGATAGATCAAAATTGTGGCATTTCGGTGGAAACCACATGAAAAAAGCTTTTTTTGCTCGAATTTTATGAAAGATCAAAGATATTTTAGGTTTTTCCCCAATTTTTGGGTAGTTGGGGTTTGATTGAAATGATGACGTCACCACTTCGACTCATTTTGTTCCTTGTAGGTTGGACTTACAATGTGCAAGAGATATTTCAAAACGACATTCTAGAACCAGAGATATGGAGGGGATTGTAACTCCCCTCCCTCCTGAGAAAGCAAAAGTAGCCTGGCCTAGTTAGGGTTTACCAGGGCTCCCCCTCTATAAGGTGTAAAATATATTTGTAAGGGTTTGATGGCGATTTTATAATAAAAAGTCACGGAATTGCTCATAATGGTGGAAAAAATTGGTTTGGACGTGCTTTTTTGATATACAATTACCCAAAATATCCAATTTTTTGTAAAAAAAAACTTTAAGAAAATACTATTTTTCTATACCATGTCAGTTGTTTTTGGTGCATTAGATCCATAATAGTTTGAACTTTATTCAGGCAAAATATCAAACAAAAAGAGTAAGTAGAACCTGATTTACAGAGGTCCGCCCTGGTTCTGAGGAGTCAAAAAATAGCCCGACCATGATAAGGTTAATTGAAATCATTGATTGGTAGCACATACAAATTCCAAAAGTTAAAAGTACTGTGTATTCTTCTATGGCAATTGTATGAATAATCCCAAAACAGGAGAGTTTTCCCTTGAACTTGATAATTTGAATGTTTGAATCAATAGTTTGAATGTTGAGATCGATTGCATCATCTGGTATCACAGTACTGTTGAACTTCATTCATTTTATCTCTTGCATTAGTTCAAAATTTGATTTCCAAACTGGTCGCAAATTGTCCGGAATTTTATCGTCCCAGTCGAGCTTTCTTTTAATAAGGTTATGTAGGTCGAGTTTGAGGGCGGCAGTAATGGGCGTTGAACAACTCAGAAACCTTTGAAACACACATGCGCCAAGTAATACTGTCTGGAATTACGCTAATTTTTTCGACCTGTTTTTCCCACTGTGTTGGGTAGCAAAATTTAACTGTGCAACGTCAATCGAAATTACATCGGATTTTGGAAACCATAGCATACCTCCAACGGAAATTGAATCGCCAGTTTGAGATAAATTTGAAGGTGGGTCATAACCGCTAAATGTAAAACCTTTCAAACGAAATCCTCCTTTGCCTAAAATATATTCCATATTGTCGGCGATTTTCATAGCAGAGTCGATATTTTTATCTACACTTATACAAACTTCCACGTACACATCATTTTAAATTATTTTAGGAATTTCAGGGAAATTTTCTTTTTGTAAATTGAATTGACTTGATAGAGAAAAAAGTTGCAAGCTTCTCTGATAAAAATCTAAATTCGTTACAAAAATACAAAATTGTTTGAAACACCACGAATTCTACGGTAATAGCGTATATCGTCAAAAATCTTTTCATATTGAACACGACAGTAATTATGTCTGATTACGTTACACTGTTGTGCTCTACTTAAATAAGTATTCTTAGCTTGTCAAACGTTTCGCTTTGTGACGGTTGTAAGGGCAAGATTAAAAAGTCCAAAAGTTCAAAATGTGTTACATCTTCACTCACTTATCACAAAAAATGCCTTATCTTACAAAGTGCCAACTTTAACGTCCTCTATAAATTGTCGTCGCCTTTTGTCTGCCAATCTTGCGTTTCTCACTGCTTACCATTTTCAAATCTATCCAAAGAGATAATATACTTACGTGGAGTGAGAACTCCGCGTAAAAAAGCCTGGGACCGAGGTACAGGCCTTGTCATAGCATTTTTTTTCTTCTCTGAGCCGTGGCGGCAAGCTTGAAATTTCAAAATTTGACTTTGCCGCCATTAAAGAAAGCCAAGAC
>JANSTP010267193.1:0-10699 GCA_025330745.1 Cladonema radiatum | reverse complement strand
AAAATTGTGCATCTTAAACATGACACTCGAAACGAAACCTCAAGAAGCAGCCAGCAAAACAGGGTGAGACCAGATACGAAAGAGAAAATCACTACGAAATGGCAATAAAATATCTTTCCTATATCTCCAATCCCAAATTTAATTGATCAATTCTTTGGTTTAATTGATATTATGTGGATGTCCTATCACGTCACTATATGTAAGCTTTTCAACCAAAAAACTTGAAATGTGCTTAAAATGTGAAACTTGCAAAAGAGAAAATTATTTACGGAAGCCTAAATAAACTGTTAATGAATGTTTTAATCTTGACACTGTGTTTACTTGAACTAATCTGCATCAAGATAATTTTAAGATTAACACCTCTATTTTTATTGACGTTGTTTGATACTAAAAAATGCAAAAAATAAACTCTCCACAAAAATTTGAAATCTGACAAACAGATATTTTCAAGGGCAAATAAGAAAAATGGTACGTTACTGTATAAAACAACATATATCGAAGTTAAACATCAACATAAATGAGCAACTAATAATTTACAAAATTTCATACGATTATGATACAATTCACCAGAAACTAAAACAAGAAATATTTCGGCTGCTAACCTATATAACAAAGATTTAAATAAAAAATAACTTCGCTCAAAATCATTTCTTCTTGAGTTCCAAAAATCTTCGAGAAAGGTCATCGAAATCAATATCGTCACCGGCTTCGCTCTGTCCACTCACAGTGCTCTGTCCGCCAGGCAAGCTATTCGAAGGAATGTTCGGTAAATCTGGTATGGATGATCCACCCACTGATCCAGACGGTGGAGGGGCGCTAAGGAAGCTACCGCCACCTGTAATATAACATCGATATTATCAACAATAATGAAAAAGTTAAACTAAGCAAAATAAAGTCCCCAGGCATTTCTTTCATCGAAAAGAAATTCACCACGTAACCAAACAATAAAAAAAGACCTCGTCAGTACAGAGTGATCCTTTAAAACATTTGCCAACAAAAAACATTGAGAAAACACACAGAGTGGAATAATGATGTAATCTTGTTAACAAAAAGGCTCAGTATGAAAGCCTTAGTATGCGAATTGACGAAAAAAGTGATAAATAAATTGGATAAAAAAATGGATAAATATCTTAGATAGTTGGGGTTAACAGGGGTAAGAACTTCAAAGATAAGTTAAATTTAATTTCAACTGTAGGTATAATAGGGAAAACACCCTGTAACTAACAGTGTTGTTTATAGGAGTATGACAGAGACCATGAAGGCTCAAAGAACATAAGAAATTGGGCTAATCTGAACACCTATATAATACACATACCCGGTGGTGGAGGTCCAGTTGGATTCGGATTGCTTGCACTGTATGGTGGCAGCTAAATATCAAATAAATAACTTAAAGTCTAATAACATGGAATTTATTAAAACGATCGCATTGCGACGAGAGGTGCTTTTCATGCATTGGTAAATGAGAACTCAAAACGATTCCTTATCAAAAGATTTTACTAAAATAATTCATTGCATAAAAGTTGCCATTCATACTCTAAAGAGAAATGAAAAGGATCCCTTGCCTTTTTAGTATGTTGATAAGAACTCACATGGCTTGTTGTATAAGTGTTACATAGTAATAAAACCTTCACACAAAAAGAAAATACGCAATAAAAAAAATAAAAATAAAAATAAAAATAAAATAAATCGGTACCTGAGGTCCACCATCATTTATTGGAGATCTTCGATTATCCATCGGGTATGGTGGTACATCATGTGATGGGTAGGGTGCCGACTGTAAAAAAAAAGAACGGTACTGTTAGATTAGTTCAAGACATAAATATTGAATTATATAGACAACGAAAGCATCTTGAGTTTCGATGTAAGCTATTAAAATATTCTGCAGATCTGCCTATTAGCATTGAAAAGCATTGACATGAGGAAACCGCTTAGAGGGACCTTAAAGCTCGTCCGTTTTTCTCAATATTTATTTTCTCAAAATAATAATTCTCTAACACAGTAATACAGTCCTTAATTCTCAATAATATAGTCATTTTTCTCAATAATGCAGTAATTTGAGTTATTACTTAATCAATTGGCTTAATAATTTAAACTGCCATTTGATGTAATAAGAAACAAATAGAAAAATAGGCACATTCTTACATTTGATGGTGGTGGATATGTTTTTGAGGGGAGGTCTCCACCATCACCACCTCCGCCGCTAAAGTTACTACCACCGCCTGGGTAGCCACCACCACTAGGTGGGGGAGGTCCGAAATTATTTGTGTTATTACTGTTGACACTACCAAATCCAATTGAGCCGTTTGGTTCCCCAATCATGTTGAATTCTTTTGAATCAATGCTCGGTATTCCCTCACTCTATGAACCAAAAGAAAATTTCAATAGGCATGAACAAAATCCTTATAGCACAAACTAAATTTTATAGAAAACCTTATCCCAAGGCAAAAACGAGGGCTACTTCTGAACAAAGTTAGATGTGAAGGGTATAATCATGAAATTGGATCAAAAGGGATCACAAGTAACGTACTCTAATGCTTCGAATAAAAGCCCCCTAAACAAAAGCCCTCCTTAAAAAATAATTTTTACAATAAACGTTCCCCACTTATAGACGCCTCCCCCTGAAAAGAGGTGTTTATTTGGAAAAAAAATTCTAAGAGGGGCATTTATTTGGAAACTAGCCCTATTTTTGTATTTTTTGCTTGGTTGTAATATTGCTAAGAAAGTTATGTCATAAAATAAAATTCAATAAACGCCCCCTCTTCTAAACGCCCTCTGAAAAAATAAAAAAATCCAAGCATTGCGGTATATGCTCTTTTCTAGTCCCTTTCTATGAAGGAAGTTGGCATATATACAGTCGATACTAGTGAAAGGAAATTCACTAGAATGATAAAATACGGTAGGCATGAAAAATAAAGAATTTTATTTGCTGGTTTGCTTAAATCACACATGCCTCTTGCCAACCTCATTTTAAAAGGCAATGGTAAGTAATGAATGATCATAATAAATGACCAAAATAATCATAAATGAAAAAAAAAACAAAAAAACTTTGCAATCATCTCTTACCATCATAACATTTGGATCGGGTTCAAATGGAACATTATAATTTTTCGCAATCTCGATTAGGTATCGTTCAACCAGTAGTTTTGGTGGAGCATCTGGGCTCAATTTGTGTATTAGCTATAAAAAAATGTAACTGTGAGAGTGACCAAATCGTTGGAACCTCTTTTTTTAAGGGGATGAGGATAGAGGTGTTAAAAAATTAACTAAAGGATATATAGTGGGGGATCAACTTTAAAATAAAAAGGGTTGAATGGTAAGAAGGGGGTCAAAGAAAATGGGGAAAATCCAAATAAAATGGTGAACTCTTTCAAGGTTTAAGTAATAAGCACTTAATAAAAATTTATACCTACTATTTTAGATTTCACCCCTTTTTCAGGAGGATGAGGAATTTGATGAGGGAGAACTAGCAGAATGGGCTATGAACCTTGAACCAATGTTCCCAGCCTAATTTCTCCCTTTAAGCTTATGACAGCAATAGAATGTGTGCAGGTGTTATGTTTATGACTATAGAAAAGTAGAAAAAATATTACCCTTTCATTAACTGTGTTTGTGGCATTCGATCGAGCTTGAACACCAAACTCTTTACCATATTTGAGCGTGAGTTGGTCCGATACCTATAAAGAATAGCTGTTAGTAAGTACAGTGTTTCGAAGAAAGCTAGTAAACAAAAAAATAATAGAATAAGAGATGGTTATCAAAAAAATGGTTCTTTAACACATCAACCCTTAGAAGACCAATCCAAGAATACTCCGGGAACGAGGATGGCAAGCAAGAGTACCAAGAAATGTATCAAGTAAAAATGAAACATACTGTTTTTAACTCTAGACAATCAGTTGACAGTCGGGGTGCAGCCCAAATAATCGTGGACACAGATTCCACCAATCCTTCATCACAATATCTGGAAAATAAATGATATGTAAGTTAAAATTAATATTTTATAATGGAAACATTAAGTATTGAGAACAAAGAACCTGAAACAAAAAATATTTATATAACAGTTAAGCAGTCCTTTCCATCCACTGGTATTATATACAACTTTTAACAAGGATAAACATAACAGATTGAAGGTACTACATAAATTGAAACAAAGTTTGCGATATAGAATAAAATGATTTCTAGTTTCTCAGCCCCTCTATCTTATTTTAATTAAATGGATTTGTGAGTACCATGCTCATTCATTCTATTGGTAAAATGTGAGTACTATCGAACAATTACAGCTAAATTACGATTTGGGTTTCTGAGAAAAATAATTGGTAGAATATTATGCAGTGGTGTCTGTCACCCCGTGATAGTAAGGTGGTTTTGGGTGACATAAAATTTCTCCGACCTACCAAAATGTTTTATGTTCGCAGCCCGAAAACACTGATTAAAACAACCATTCATAGCCATTTCCAAGCTAAATAGAAGCTACAAAAGGTTTCAAAACAGAGGTTTTTTGAAACTTTATTGGGAATTTCTGTAATTAATTTTGTGTCACCAAACCAGTCTAAAAGGACTTTCATTATGAGATTTTAGACTTTTCAAAGCTATGGAAGGTCTTTTTGAAAACAGAAATGGTAGTGACCAACAGTTTTCAAGTTAAGGTATCCTTAAGCTAGTTTTAATTAATAAAAAAAAAAATGCCCATTTTACTACTTCTAATACCAGTGAAAGCCATTTAGAGCAAATTTTAGAAAAACATTCGTTTTCACAGCAAATCATATCGACTAACTTTTTAAAAAAATAAGTTATATCACTGATATTACAGACCTACATATTGATTTTATTAAGAAGAGTAAACATACTTCATTGTTTCAATCAAACCAAATCTTGCAAGTAACAGATCACAATACATTTCGATAAGTTCCATTGCTTCAACCAAATAATCTTCTCGGATTATATGCTCAACCTGAGAAAGAACATACAGTTTAATAAGCAATAGGCAATACCCTACAGTATAACAATTAAAATCTCATTCTCTTTTCAAAATTGAATAGAACCTCAAATTAAAGTTGTCAAAATAATCTGGTAGCTTTATTTCAACATGAGGAACAAAAGAAGCAAACACATTTATCATCACAAAAATCATCACAAAAAAGCAACCATTCAACAAAGAAAGCAATTTCAAGTCCCTTAAATAAATTCTTTGGGCAGAGGAATAACAGTCCTGCCACCTTCTCAATCCATCCGCATCCCCATTTTGCTTGAAAGTAATATTCTAACAAGACCAGGATTCCGAATAATAATGTCTCTTTCCCCTGAAGGTTTTCGTATTGAATTATATCAGAGAAGATGTAATTTACGTAAAATGTTTGTCACAATTTTTATAATTTACAGCATGTACAAAATAAGAAAATTATAATGGAAGAATCTAGAGCCAAAACGACTACCTTCAAAGGCAATGGGTGCCCAAAAAATGCTCCCAAAAAGGAGAAAAAAAAGCAGATTTTTTTCCTTTAAATATTAAACTTTCTATCTAAAATTGCTTCATCGATATCTGAATGAGTGAAAAGAGAAAGGTAATATATTGTAGCTTAGAAGAAAGAACTTTAAGACAATTTTGTTCCAAGTGTTTAGGGTGATATTGACTAGTTGCCTTCAAATTTATTCTGGATTCTACCATGTAATAATAACATACAGAAAATACAAAGAGAAGCAAAAATTGGTTTAAAACTTACCCTTATTCTTGCTCTGTCATATTTATTTAAAGAAATGAAATCGGCAATTTCTTTCCTTGCTTTTTGAGCCATTTCAGCTATGAAAATAAAATCATCATGATATACTCACGTTGACAAATGTCACATCAGGTCATAAAAAATTGGAAAATATTGCCCTTTATCCCTAAAGGTTATAAGGGACTAATACAATATCATATTATTTTTTTCACATTCAGAATAAACTTCATATTAATTTGCTCTTTTAAAGCACCAATACAAAAGTCAAGCACGCCACAAATGAGTTACTGATGGCTGAATTTTTATCTGAGATAGATTATATCGCTGCATTATGACCTTGCCTGACATTGATGTTTTAAGCTTAGAACTTCCTTTCTTGAAAATTAGCACTTTAAAAACAAATAATAGCAAGGTTAACAAATGTTGCGATTGATTAAAATCTGCTAGTAAAGCATATGGATTCATTATTATTACTCTTTAAGCTATTCAATTTTACAAAGATCTCAAATAAATAATATACTTACTTTTCTTTTTCTCCATTAACTTGAGACGATTTATTGACAAACGAAGACTTGTCTTCAGTTTTTGACTTCGAAATCCACCAGCAAACATTTTTTTTCTTATACAGTGGTGAATAAATTAAAGTTTTTCAAAGGTATTTATCTAGTATAACCTAAAAAAG
The DNA here is from genome assembly GCA_025330745.1 of Cladonema radiatum. NCBI lineage: Eukaryota > Metazoa > Cnidaria > Hydrozoa > Anthoathecata > Cladonematidae > Cladonema > Cladonema radiatum. Next base: position 4,303 of record JANSTP010267193.1, on the reverse strand, counting down.
TTAAAAAATTAGTGACACAGTGTATAATTTTTTAAGGACATTTCCCTGCAATCTGCTAATAGCAAATGTAATCTTTGGGAGGAAACACATGCTTTTCGTCGCCAAGGACGTACAACTTTGCTGCAATTCTTCTCACCACAGATAATGCAGCAACTTGGATTCCAGGGCTGCTTTCCTTGTGATGGAGAGAAGGAAAGAGAAGGAAAGCAGCCCTGCATCTTGGATAGAGGTAGAAGATACAGGACCTAATGCCATTCTCTGACAACACAATTCAGTGACAACACCTCATTTGATTGTCTACTTGATTGTTTTCATAAAGTAAAGGATTACCAATCTTGACCAATACCAATATAAGGATAATGCCAATCAAGGGTAATCCAATAAGATACTTGAAAATTCAGAAAATTGAAAAAAAAAAAGGAAGGAAAATTGTATCTTTAATAAGAAAATTGTATCTTCACTTAACTTAAAATCTCTTCATCACCACTGTAAGAGTAAACTAAATATATTTTGTACTTATATTATGAAAAGGCATTGACCAACAAAAGAAACATAGAAAAAAGACAATGGCCGTATTTATACTGAGACGAACTAATCGTCTAAGACGAAAAACTCGTCGAAAAGATTTTTCTGTCTAACAGTATATATACAGAAAAGAAGCATCAGAAGAACTAATTTTTGGCTCATTTCCCCGTCTCAATTTGTGCGACAAATCAATGCACAAATTAAATAAATTTGGTCGACGAAATTAAAATTTCGACAGTATAAACGAGGATGAAGTTTTGGAAAGCATAATTTCATTTTTTTTTTTTTTTTTTTTTTTTTTGCAATGGCATGTGTTTCCCCATTAGGAATTCGAATGTTTTGTTTATTGTTAGCAAAACACAGGATTCAAAAAAGAGATAAATAAAAAGCTAATAACCTTGTGAAACGGAGTAAGAAGTTATGGGTCCAAAGAAATTGGGGAGCGGAAACTGGATGGAAACTGAGCTGGCCACCTTTGCGGAAGTGCTGGCTGTCTGTCTGGTGGCGTTGGAGCTGGCGCAAAGTTGCTTGGTGTTAAAACAAGCTCTAAAATAAAACTGAATGTCGAATGCGTAATTCTCATGTTTTCAAAAACTCAGCTTCATTTGTTTCTAGGTAAAGCCCATGAGGTCTGCGAGATTTAATTTCTAAAACCCCTACTAGGCACGCTACGTCAATGAAAATATCATCATTAGTATGAAACTCGTCAATTTGGTCACCATGTGCGCCTTGCCAAGCTTCCATTACTATTTCAGCGAAAGCTCTTTATGAATTAACTCGTCTGAAAAATCTTTCTATTTAACTGTCAACTTTTTTTCTGTCTTCTGCTGTGTTTATACTGATGTTAAAACATTTTGTTAAGTAAATCGTCTAATTAATTCGGCTTATGGTTTATACTGTCGAACTAATCGTCATAGACGAAATTTTCGTCTTAGACAATTATTTGGTCTCAGTATAAATACGGCTAATGGAAACCTGTAACCTGTTATATATTGTATTTAAACATAAAAACGATCAATTCATCTACTACTGGGTGTAGCGCAGTTGGCAGCACATCAGGTAGCGAATCTTAACGTTCAGTGAATCTTAGAGTCTTGAATTCAAAGCCATGCCTCAGTCGCCTACCCAGCACATTCAGGAAATGAGCATGCACACATAGGAGCATTATAGTGCAAGGACCTAAGTCAGTAATGGCATTTATACGGGACAACCTTGGAAACCAGGCTTCGGCACTGAGGTGTTTCATCCCTGTCACTTAAAAGAGTGGCTAAACAAAACTTACTACTTACTTACTTAGAAGTGATTTTTACAAAAACAAATTGCACACAGGCATGGAAATTTGGCGGAAACGATCGTTTCGTTCCGCATCGTTTCTGTGGCATTGCAATTGCGGTAATCATTTTTAGTTTCTGCAAGGAATTTTCAATAGCCTTTTAAGATAAAAAAAGAACATTAAACAACCTTTTAAAGAGCAATATTAAGGATTAGAATAATTAGAATAAGAGTACAAAAATATTGTGGCATCAAATCTACTAGAAAATCAGAGCGAAACAAATTCCTTTATATTTTTCATAATAATAAAAATCTAAAAAGTTTCCGTTGTTACCGCAGCTATGAAATGACGGTAACGACACTTTGTTTCTGCAATCTTACCAATTTTCCATGCCTGGCACAAGTTGTGGCCAATCCCCGAAAAAGAGCATCCAATTCAATGGCACAAAACACTATGTATGCGGCCATGACAGAGAATTCAAATGGAAATATAGATAAACAAGAAACCAAACAGTAAAACAAAACACAATTCAAATTGGCCATAAAAAATATATCATCATAATCATATTATGTATATATCTGATATACAACTGTAAGTGAAAACTTGTTTTCATTCCATAACTTCAAACAGCTTGAGTTGTATATACTCCAAGATTTCTTCAATCAAGTTTTATTGTTTTCTCAAAAAGAAAGGTGAAGAAAAGTAAATTTTGAAAATTTTTGTACAGACAGGCTATTAATAAAAGGTTGTAAAGAGAATATTTTTATAACTATTCAAAGCTTTTAAGCCTGCTTTTCAAACCATGGAAAAAAATCAATTTGTTGTATGAGTCTTTATTGACTTTCCTTTGTTTACTTTTGTTCTTTTATTAATACTTAATTTTTATCTTGTTTGTGTCTCTCTTGATGTATGTATTTTCAATGATTTTTATGTTGAAGTGAGAAAAGCTCAAAAATCCGTAAATTAATTATTATTGGTTTGTCCAGATTTACCACTTGGCTATACAATTGTATTTTATTCTGACGAAAACAGCTTAGGTTTTCAATTATGAGATACAACTTGGGTTCATTACTTTATATGAAAAAAGATTTTCTCAAAAGTGGAAAGACCCCTTGGCTAGTATATGGCATGACCAATAATTTATATATACTACAGACTAAATGTCTAATGAATGTCTAATGTCTACTATGGGCATAAGGCTAAGGCAAAAATACTAGTAATTAGTAACTATCAGCTGGTCTCTGTCTGGCCCATATTTGATAATATATTTGAAAAAATTAGGGAATTAGTAAAACGCCAAACACTGAACACTGAACACTGAACGACGGAATGGCTGAATGACAAAACACTGACCGACTGAATATGGTAAAATGCTGAATGGCGGAATGGCAAAAACAATCGAAAAAAAAAGCTGACCAGATTGTCTGACGGCAATATTCAATAGCTATATATCAAATTACAAAATTCGGCGGAAAATCTAACAAGCCTAATAGCCGTCGCCACCACGCTCTAGTCTGATTCAATGCCGGCTAACTAAAAATGCATGAAAACTAAACATCCCAATAGAAATAAAAGGAAATAAGATTTATTTTTACAATGAGATTAACCCATGATTAGTCATTATCTTGACAATGCTGCACGATCCCATTCTATTATTCTGGTCTTTCTTTTTATGACAATACAAAGATCTATGATTTTTAATGTTCAGCATTTTATCAATCAGCCAGTCAGCGTTTTATCATTCCGTCATTCCGCTATTCCCTTGTTCTGCATTCAGCGTTTTACTAATTCCCAAAAAATTATGAGGGTAAGGTCTATTAAGTTAAAATTATCTTATACTGTAAAGAAAAATTTTTGACTCCTAACCTAAGGCATCTCCTTTGCAATGCTCTGATTCAACCTCTAAGTCTGTTTGGTATGGTATAGTCATTCGGGGTAAAAAAAGACATTTTTTTGAAACTTTTATATTGTGTGAAAAGAGCAAAACATCTAAATATGAAAACTCCACCATTGTAAAGGTATTAGGTATTGCCAAGTTATGGTGTGGAAAGAATTTTTAAAAAGACCTCCAGCAAAGGCAAAAATTTAAAAAATGGTGTTTTTTTAACCCTCAGAATGGGGCAAAAAAAGACACACCCTAAAATTTCTTCCTTGGAAAGAGGTTGAGATTTGTTATTACCTTCACTAAATAGACAACATAATACTCCAGACTTACAATAAATAAAATCAATACTTTTGGAGTGTCTTAAATATGCAGCGCTATTTGTATTTGAGCATGTAGTGAACTTTTCATGTAGCTGCTCTGGTTTGAATTTTTTATTTAAGTTATGCTTACATGAAGTTCAACTGAAATAAGCTTTTGCAAAAAACCGGATAATACTTGGAAGGAAAAACCTTACTTTAGTGAGTGAAAAAATTAAAAAGGGAGATACGTCAATTTTGGATTTTATCTTTATAATTTTCTAACCGAAATTGGTAAACATATTCCTTATATACTCATTGCTC